>PVIJ01004325.1:0-44909 GCA_004024925.1 Scalopus aquaticus
TCTCCACATCCTTTCCAGCATTTGTTATTGCCTGCATTTTTAATGTGTGCCATCCTCACAGGTGTGAGGTGGTATCTCATAGTGGTTTTGATTTGCATTTCCTTGATTATAAGTGATGTTGAGCATTTTTTCATGTATCTGTTGGCCATTTGCTTTTCTTCTTTGGAGAAGTTCCTTTTGAGCTCTTCTGCCCATTTTTGAATCTGTTTTAAAAGGAATAGTCTTTCCATGTATTACAAGCACTATGGCTTTAGCTGCATAAGTACCATTGGAAGAAGTGACACATTAAAAGTGACTAACAGTGACATAAATGAATGCCAACATACATTTAGTTTACTGTGACATAAACAACACTATATCTATATTGTAACTAAAAAATAAAAGTTGGTGTGAGCAATTAGACAGTAACAAATGGAAAGAGTCTATGAAAGAAACTGAGAAGTAAGAGCTAGTGAATAATATTCTGCTATTATTTTTAACTTTCCCTAAGGTACAACCTGCTTAATGTTTAATTTTTCATTATTAAAAGAGGTAAACAACTAATCATTTTGAATAGTTGTTTTTCCCACATCCTGTATGTATCTATTTTTCAGATTAATACAATCAAGTTTTGCACATTCAATTCCATGAGTAATAATTTGAAGAAGTCAAATGACTGAAGGATCTGCTCTTATTTAATTTGGAACTTAAAGCTATGAAAATCATGCTAGCAAACTTGGCTTCACTGGTATCATTCATTTTATAGCTACAGTTAACAAACATGTTAGACTATTATAAATAACTTGGTTCTTCAGAATTTACTCACTGTCTTTATTTTTTTTGTTAAACCCCATTTAGAGTGAGATTGATTTAAATGGTAATCACTAAGAATCTAATTGCTAATCACTCTTTGGGGTTAATTTTTTATCATCATCCTGGAGGGTCATCAGTTTTGAACTCATTATAATTCACTTTCCTAACAAGTGTTAGTTTGCATAGAAATAGTTGAGACCCCACTCATGACTAATTTGACTGAATTGATTTGAAGAAAGGGGAACATCTAATTAATATAAACCTCTGAAGTTCATAGATTTAGGTTTCAGTTTTGAAGACTCACCAACATTGAAGATCTGTGACTTAAATACTTTGAAATTATACTCAAGCATAAATTTGAATATCATGCATTATATTTAAGTAGAATCAAGGACTGGTATTCTTGAAAATAAAGGAATGAGCCGGTGAGGTTACTTCAGGTATTCTCTTAACCCAGCTTTACAAACAAAAAGACTTATTTTCTCAACTAATAGAAATCTAGAGATAATATGGATGTATTACTCAAATCTATTTAAAGGCTAAAAATGAGTGTTTTCTGTCCAGTATTATAATTAAAGAAGAGTTTTATGGTTTAACCTGATTGGATTGCCTAAATCACATTCCTGCTTAATACTGATTGTGATTAGGGGAACACAATTTGCTGATTATATTTCTCTGAAGCACATGGGTTTAATGGCAAATCAGAGATCTTACAGTTCTTTTGGAAGGGAGAATGGATCAATATTTGCTAATCACACAACTGAAAGTATACACTAATCTCTTGACTATGCAGGATCCTAAACTTAATGAGCTTCGATTTTCATTGCTTTTTTGTGCTTTGTAATTTTGTTTATTTATTTGTAATTTCATAGTGAAAGGATAGTAAGGCAATGATAATAAGAAATATTTTATAGACTAACAAAATATAGTAATAAAATGATGGTGACTTATCATAGAAAGATAAAGTAATGGTATGTTGTTGAATATCTTAACTAACCTGGTCTTTTTTCCCAACCTCTTTCTTGCATTTATGCGTATAGAAGAATGGCTAGTAGATATATGTATAGTGAAAGATAAAGAAGTAATTTATAAGATTTAGAACAGAGTTTGCATGCTATGTGATATAAGACGTACAGTACAGGCTTTCAAAAATGACATCTAATTATCGGACTGCCTATGAGGCAATAGAAAGATGCTCAAGGTTGGTGGCACCTTTCCAGTAAAACCAACACTGAGCTTCTTACCAATTCAAATGTATGTAAAGAATCTGAGTCTGGCCTGGTTATGAGTCAAACCCACTTATTCAAGTCATATATGTCATTTTAATTTAATAATTTTACAAAATATTACATATTGGAGATAAACATGGGATTAAAAAGGGAGTGCTTTCTACAAATGTTGAATGGAATGCTTTGGAAATAATATTAAATTGTGAAAATTATCTGTAGAATTAGTGTGGAAGAAGCAACTATGAAACACTGAGATAAGACTACAACAAAAAATCTAGAAATATTTGTAATCAGAGTATTTTGCAAATATTTTTATGTTAATTTCTTGTTATTTAAAGAAAATACAAATGAAGATTGTAGAAAATATTCTGTGGAATATTTATACTGAAAGGAAAATTTTGAACTTTAGTGGACATGTATTCAAAGAAGAAACATTTTTCCTGCATCATATAACTAGTGATTGTAATGATCAGTTGCTTTAAATAAAAGGACTTGATTTTAAATAAAGTATTTTACTTGATATTAATGGAAAAATACTTTGAAGTAATACTACAATATTATTGAACTTTAAAATGTTTTTTTTATTTTAAGATTTTTTTTAAAAATGTTCAGAAATTAAAAAGCAATTGGGAAAATCATTGAAATGTAATTGATTTAAACTACACTTCATTTTTACTGTGCCAGTTGATTCTTTGCTATGAATGCCATGAAGATTAGCGCTTTTTTCTCCTTTTCTGTAACTTACCTTTGCTCCTGGTTTTGTTGCTTTATTCATCATTTTAAAACCATTATGTGTAATTTTCCTACTCTTTGTATAAGTGTTATATTCAAATAGATCCAATGTTTACTACTATTTCTATTACCATGGTGCCTCCACTTTTGAGTAATTCATTTTAATTTATCATTTACCTGAATTTCACTATTGGTCAGTCATGAGTACAATATTCCCTAAAGGCATTTTTTGTTGTTCATGTTATTATTCAGCTATGAAAATTCCTGCATCTTACATTTTTGCTCATTGGCAATATTACTGGGGATAACCCAAAATTGTTAAGTAATTCTTTTCTTTCTGAACATTGTTGATATCTTTATATGATCTGTTAGCATAGATTCTGTCAGTGGAGAAGGCTGAAAATATTCTATTTTTTTTTCTTCTTGTGACTTTTTTCTGCCTTAGAAATGCAAACTTTATTTCTTTAGCCTTGAAGTTCAGTAAAAAATTAACTAGGTTATATATACATACTGATTAATGACACATTTCCATGGTGTCTTATTCATTGTATCTATTTATTCTGCAGTGTCAATGCTTCCTCATTTCAAGAAATGTCTTTTTTGCATTACCTTCATTCAGTACTATTTTTTATTGTATTTGTTGGATTTCTGTCTTGAGAATATCATTGAAAATATTAGTAATATTTATGTTCAATCTTCTTTGCCTACTTTCTATATCTGTCATTTTGAAATTGTCTTGATCTCTGTTTCTTCCTATACATTCATTCTTATTATTTCCCTCCAAGTCTGAAGTTTAACATTCACAGACCCACTTTATTCACTGTGGCTACCATACATTTTATTAGAAGTATACTTGTTCTGATATTCAGTTTGTTTTGATAATTTATATCCTATTATCTTAGTTTTTTAAAAATTCATATTTAAATTGAATTTATTCTTATACGGTTGCCTTTATGGCATTTCTTTGGCATGTTCCCCTCAACACACACACACCCCTGCCCAAATATGTTTGTGTAATTATCATGCCATTGTTAAAACATTGTTCATCTTTGAATTGGAGATTCTGTCTAAACCTTCTATTTGCTTTGATATAATATGAATTAATTCTTTATGCTTTTATCAACTTATCTAGTACCTTTGTTTTCATTGAAACTATAATGAATGGTGGATGTTGAATTTATTTTTCTTTTCTATATGCAAGGTCATGAAGACAGGGAAGGAGAAGATCTTGCATGAAACTGAGACTCATCTTTGTTGGAATATGAATTGTGTTCTCTTTTTGACATCTTATAAGTTTTTTTTTTAGGTGAGTTAGAAATTAAGCTTTATTATAGATGAAAGTACACACTCAGGAGTGAGTGAGTGAGGGCAGACTCAGAGAAGAATAAGGGAAATTATATTAGTTTTGTACTAATGACCTCTGCTAGCTAGATAGGCAGTCCTCCAAGTCAGCCCCTCCCCTACCCACACCCTCCAACAACACAGCAATCTACCTAGGCTTTTGCTACACTATTGTATGTCCTATTGCAAGAACTATTTCCATTCTTAAAATTGTTTCTGACTAAACAATTTAAATCTTAATACATTTCTTTCCAAATTGGAAAATATTATTAAGATTGTTTGTACTTCTTTCCTTAGTTCTAGAGTCTCCCTTTCTTTCCATGGTTACCACTTTCAAATTTGTTTTGTTTAGTCTTTTTACTGGTGAATTTTGGCAATTTTTTGACTGATTTTGTACTGTTTGCAAATTTGGGAGATATTTTGTAGTACTGTCTACCTAAAATTAAACTAATCATAATACAAATAAAGGGAAAGTACAGAGAGTGAGTGCCTTAGAAAATTTGAAATAATTGAAGGTAGAATGATGAATTCCATAGTGTCATTTCTGTGACCTAGACAATGTTATCTAATAAAAATCTCTATGATGATGGAAATGTTCTGTATCTTTTTCTCTGCAACATGTTAAACACTGATCAAATATAACCATTAAGCATGTGAGATGTTGTTAATGTAATTGAAAAACTGCTTTATTTCAATTAATTTAAATTTAAGTCTAAATGACCCATGTGCCTAATGGTATTTTATTGGAACGCTCAACTAGTGCTCACATATTAAAGTACATAACAGATCCCTTCACTTGGATTTCAGAACTTGAAAATCAGTGATGCTCACTCAGTAGGTCTGAAGTATGGCCATTGATACTGTTGCTGCCTGTTTAGGCTACTACACCTTGAAAAAGCACTACTCTAGATAATCAAGCTTTCTTTGTAGATTAAAAATATATCATTCATAAAAAAATCATCATATTAATATTGTTTTTTATTTCAAGAGAATTGCTAAGATAGTTTTAGCCAATCATGTTACTTTTTAAAAATATATTTATTTAACCAACGTACTAAAAAATACCATTTTAACAAGTAACCTACAAATATTACTAATGACCTATTACATTCCTTTAAAATTACTAAGCCTTTAAAACCTGGTGTGTGATTTGCTCTTTTTTAAAATATATGCACGCATGTAATATATACATATATTATGATGGTATTTTCGTATTTTTGTCTTTAATTTTTCACAGTAATACTACTTCCCAGCATGTATATGATTCAGAGATATAAATTCATAATATTTCAGATGCATGTTACCATACCACACCCATTATCAAGGCACCCATAGTCCTCTAGCACAATCCATTTATCCCCCTTCTCTCTTTACGCCCTCCTCCACCCCACACCCTTTGCGTTATTTACATTTTTAGAGTTATTTTGGTTCATAAACATGTAATGTTACTTTTTGTTTGAACTGAAAAACATAGGTAGACAATTTGATTTTGTCATATCATGAAAACTTTCAATAACATGAATTTTCTTTGGGAGGGTGTTGCAATATATTAATTAAAATTATTAACTTTTCTTTAAGCATTATAATTAACATTTATTTCATATTAGTGTAGATCACTAGCATTTTTATATTGCTCAATTTTATTTATTTATTTTTTAAAAGATTTATTTATTTATGCATACAAGCTGGGGTACAGGCCAGAGGAGTGGGGCAGCAAGAGGGTTCACCAGAGACAGATTGGGGAGCAGCACAGGCAGATTGATGGAAACACACTGCTGAGGGGAGCAGCGGGCAAGGCAAGAGAGGTCTGGTATACCATATGGGAATCTCCCTGGCTGGGCATCAAACTTGCGTCGCTGCTACCAACAGCTCCACAGTGCAGCGCTTAACCGTTGTGCCACCAGAGAGGCCCCTATATTGCTCAGTTTTAACTCATCAAAATGTCTGTTTATTTTAGTGGCTCTTCAGCTCTTTGTTACACAAAGTTTATAATGATCTATAATAAATCTCACAGTAAAAGAAACAATTATGATAAACCCTTTATAAATTTCTTGTTGTACTAATCCCACACATTTTATTGTTGCAGGCTGAGGTGATTGTAATAAAACAATAACTTATTTTAGCAAATACAAGCCTCTTTTTAAAACAGTTTCTACAAAATAACAAAATAGTTGACAAAATCAAAATTACCTGTTTACTTCAAATATAATTCAATTTTTTAAATTAAACTTTCAAGTCTAAAAGATTATTTTCTTTACTTAGGCATTAATGTCCTACTAAAATATTATTTCTATATATTAACCATCCTCCAGTGAGTCTAGGTTTGATATTAAAACCTATTTCCTCTAAGACAGTATTAATGATACTATTCGGAGCTAATGATGTATTTTACGTTTTATTATTTAGTTTTTAAGTGAATGAAAAATTGTTTGTGAAGAGAATGCCTATGGTCCTCGTTGCTGCAGTTTTCCTTTCTGTGATTTTAAATCAGAGATAGCAGATGATCCAATTTATCCCTAGAAAGATTTAATTAGTTGTATTTCTTGAAAAGTTTGACATAGTTTCTAGATGCATTATATTTAAGACTGTTTTATAATTAAATGTCATAGCATAAAAGCTCCTTTTGCTTCTGAATTAATTTATTAATGGATATTGAATTCAAAATCATAAAACTTAATATTAACTGTTGAATATTTCTGAATCGTCACTAATAAACAGTTGGCATATGAACATTCTTGCTGAAATATAGGACGTTTTTACTGGTGAATACATTTTTCTATTTAAAAATTTTTATGCTGATATAATATAATTGGTTCCATTAAGCCATTATAATATAAATTGCATTCCCCTAAGGTCATTTTAGCCTTTACACATAGTTAAAGGCTTTCATCAGTAATATAAAATTGAGTGCTGTCAATGAATTCTACTATTTTCTAGGATATGGCCCAGTAGACTGAAGAGCTAAAAAAGTGGAGAAAAGCAAAATACTGCCAAAAATAGATAATAATACGTATATTGTGCTTGCTACCAAACATGTACTTTCAAAGTTATCTCACATTATGACACTCAGTTCTTGTGAGAATCTATTTTCATGCCTCTATTAGAGTTGAAGAAACTGAGGCCCCTAGAGATTAGCTGATTTATCCAGAGTTATACTGCCCAGATAGCAGGGAATTATACTAGCATTGGATCCCTGACAATGTTGTTACTATGTTCCAACTTCGTCTTTAAGGTACCTTAATTTGTATTGACCTCTCCATACAAATAAGCTTTGGGTAAGTGTAATACAGTCATGGCCACATAATGAAGTTTTAGTCAGTGATGGATGCCTGTATGTAGGTGGTCCCTATCGCCTAATGACATCACCTTCTTAATGTTGTAGTCTCTTCTGCTGTGTCCCTTGATGACACTGTTTTTCCTTTTGGTTGTTTTGTTCATTGGGCACCTACGTATAAAAATCAAAGGTGTGTAAAAAGCTCTATTGTCTGCGTTTGTGTAAGTTCACTCTATGACATTCACAAAATGAACAAATCACCTGGTGATGCATTTCTCAGAAAACATCCCATTGTTGAGAGATCCGTGTTTATAGGTAGGTAGAAGCAAGTGATAGAATGTTTCAGACACAGACCCATGATTTCTTACCTTTAATTTGATGCCACAAACCCATTTGTCAGAACTTGGAATTTCTGATTCCTCTACCTATTTAAAATTTTAACAGTCTACACCAATAAATATAATTTGTCCCATTTTGCTCCTGCTGAGTGTTAAATTCTAAAGAGATGTAGTCAGTGATTATAAAGTCTTGCCAGACAATTAATGCAGAAAAGGTTAAGCTTTCATATCAAAATCAGTGATGCTTAGTTTTCTATTAAGAATCTAATTTTTCACATATTTTTGCTGGAAAAATAATATATTTCCTTTAAAATAGGGGGAAGAGTACTGATCCTGATGCTCATTTGTAACGCTGCTGTTGGGTTCAAAAGGCCAGATTAATCCAGGAGGAATATTACCTAAGGTGATTATAGTTTTTTAAATATTTGAGCAGAATGAAAAGCAAATAGAAATGGTCACAGCAGCAAGTCAGTGGAGTTTATTAATTCCACAGGCATGAAAATGATAACAGGGAAATTACTGATAAAAAAAATCAGTTCCTGGATAAAAAGATGTGCTAATTATAATGAAAAGATTCCTCAAATCTTAACTAATAACTCTAAATCATTATTAAATAACTTTTGCACTGTATAATACATTATTCTGCTAATAATGAACAAAAAAAAGTGTAAAATCAGAAAAAGGGGAGAAGTATCAGACACAATTGCTCTCATCAAAGACAGTGTTATCTAGTTTTCATCTCTCACTCACCTCCCTTCTTTGACTTCAGAGACATTAAGATCCCCTGACATGCACTCTGGAAATAAAGTTAGAATGTAACCACTTCTCTCAATTTAATTTATTGACCCCTCTCCAGTCCAAGTTTTGATGGAAGGTATCTCAACATAATAAAGGCCATATACAGCAAACCTACAGCTAACATCATATTCACTGGTGAAAAACTTAAAGTGTTTTCTCTAAAATCAGGAATGAGATGAACATGTCTACGTTTACCACAATTATTCATTATAATATTGGAAGTATTAGCAAAAGCAGCTATGTGAGAAAATGATATAGAAGGTATCCAAATTGGAAAGAAGTAAAACTATCACTATTTGTAGATGACATGATAACATACATAGAAATTCCAAAAAATCTCCAGTGAAAAGACATTAGAAATAATAAATGGATATAGGAGAGTATCAGGCTGAAATTTAATATCCAAATGTCTGTTGCAGTCTATACACAAATAAGGAATTAGCGGGAAGAAAAATCTGGAAAATAGTCCACTTAAAACCATTCCAAAAATAATAAGTGCCTTGAATAAATTTAACCATAGTGAAAAACCTATACATTAAACTATATTGAAGAAATAGAAGGAGAAACAGAGATCAGAAGTTAGTTCACTTTCATTAATTAGAGGAATAAACATTATTAAAATGTCTGTACTATCTTAAGTAATATACAGATTCAATGCAATGGCTGTAAAAATTTCAGTTATTCTTCATAGATTAGAAAAAAAATATCATGTAATTTATTTGGAATAAAAAAAAAACCCTGAATCCAAAATCTTTTCTGATAAAATGAAACAAAAAAAAAAATGAAGAATCATATGTACCAACTTCAAACCACACTGCAAAATGATAGTAATAAAAACAACTTGGTGACGGAATAAAAACAGACACACATATTCATGGAAGAGAATTGAGAGTCCAGAAGTAAAATCATACACATATGAACAACTAATTTACAACAAGGAGACAATAGCTTACAATGGCACAAGAAAAGTCTCTTCAATAGATTTTGTTGGAAAAACTGGACTGCTGTATAATACCAAATACAAAAATTAATTCAAAATGGATTAAGATAAGGATGGAAAACCTGAATCCACAAAGTAAAGTAGAAGAAAGCATAGGCCATAGGCCATTCACATCTTGACATAAGGTTGAGAGAGATGTTTGGGAACTTGACATCAATTGAAAGGAAACAAAAGCAAAAATAAACAAATGGGACTACATCGAACTAAAAACCCTCCCGCACAGAGAAAAAAACTTGTCTTGAAAGCCACCTATTAATTGCACTCGAGGCCTTTTTCGCACAGGCGAATCAGCAACTCGAGACAATTTCAGCTGTATTAGCGAAGCGTTTTACAGGTACTTTGAAATCATTTTATACTCAAACGTATACAAATAATAAAATTTCACCAATTTATTTTTACATTGAATACAACAAAATCTGTTAAATATTACACTCTGTAATTAGTTTTTGTGTGATATTTAGTAAAACAATCCTCAAGATGCAGCCTTGGTTTGTCACAATAATAGGAGATTTCTCATCTACCGCCAGGCTTGTTAGGGTCAGAGCAAACCTTGCAGTCCCTTTTTGCCACTTTTAGCACAATATGGAGCTTTTCATTTAGTCGGGGTACATCGGTGGATGTTGTCAACGTTTGCTTTAGGCGAATGCTAAGCTGAGACTAAGCTAAGCTAAGAATTGGCTAAGGACACAGGACAAGCCTGGTCCACGAAAGTAATTGTGATAAGAATATCATATCACACATCGTAAATAAACATATTGAGTTCCAAATCGCTTGGGCACCGTAGAGGTGCCGCTGGAGTGGACACATTAAACCGCCTGGGCGCCGTAGCGGCGCCGCTGGAGTGCAAAAGATTAAATGGAAGACAATATTTGCCCATTATATGTCCAGCAATGGGTTAATACCAAAAATATGTAAAGAACTCATAAAAACTCAACAATAAAACAAACTTAAAAATGTGGCCAGAGGGTCTGAATAACACTTCTACAAAGAAGACATTCAGGTATATAAAAGGATCTTCATCGTCTCATTAGAGAAATGGAAATCAAAGTAATGATGAGATATCATCTCGTGCCTGTGAAAATGGCTATTATCCAAAAGACAAGAAAGGATATGGAGAAAAGGGAAGCCTATCTACTATTGGTGGAAATTTAAATTAGTGCAGCCATTATGGAAAGCAGTATGAAAAGTTCTCAAGTAATTAAAGATAGAAATTCTAAACAACCCAGTTATACCACTTGTGGGTATCTACCCAAGAAATACAAAAACACTAATTTGAAGAAATACCTGAATCATTATGTTTACTGCAATATTGTTTATAATGTCCAAAGATTTTAAACAAACTAATTGCTCTTTGAATGACAAATGGATAAAATTGTGGTATTACGGAAAATTAAATACTATTTCAACTATTAAAAAAATATGAAATAGGCAGATCTTGCTCTAAGACTGCCTACCTGTGTCTATGCATTGCCTCTTTTTCCTTATGAATTTGCCCTTTAAAAAATGAAAAAAAAAAAGTTGAAATCCTTCTAGACTGTAAGACCAACTAGTTGTTACCAGAAAGGAAGGGGAGAAGTGGGTAAGTCAAGAAAAAGAGGACGATAATATGGGGAAGGGTAGATTTGGATGTTTACAGATGAATTAATATGAAATATACACATGTTGATTCTCAGTTATGAATACCTGAAACATTTAATGTTATAATGCAATGTTTCTTCAAAAAATATATAAAGCATCATTAAAAAATAATTAAAAATTAAAGAGCGCTCCCAAGCTGCTATCACACCACCCTTTTTATTTTCTTAATGGCAATAGTGGAATTTAAATTATCTCTTATTTTTATTATGTATGTGTTGTCTATTCCGCTTTAGTAAACTTTACTAAAACAAGAACCCCATTCAGTCTTCTTTGCGCTGTTATGAATAAAATGTCAGTCATAAAATAGATACTAGTAAATGTCAACTGAATGAATGAAATGGATAGGGTACTAGGTCAGAGGAAATGACTAAGCATGGAGGCCATGGATGATAAACACATTCTTTGTATGACTGTTAGAATAGAAAAGCTATATACATATATATTGTGTGTATATATACACACACATATTTATATAGTATGTGTATATGTACATATATATATATAGTATTTGTGTGTAATATATACTTTTAACCTTTCATGAAGATGCATATTGTATTTGATGTTCCTCAAATTTAGTCATAATGACCATAGAAACCAGGAAAATAGATTTATAAAATTAATTCTGAAAATAGATGCATACCTTCTGAATGTACAGATGTTAAAAACTTAAATAGGATGCCTAGATTCTCAATGTCAGGTTAACAAAAGATATGCTCTGTGATGTGACTGTCAAATTACATGGTTAAGTAATCTTTGAAAGTGAAATGCTTGCACATAATTCATGTATCAGAGTACAAGACAATAAACCTACAGCAGCGATTGAAATGATTTTAAGAGTGAAGATGTCTTTTGGAAATAAAATAATTAAATTTTAAAATGACACTTATAAGTATCATATTTACTTTTGTTTTCCTTTCATTTAATGTCCAGGGAACCTATTCCAGAAACTTTTAAAAGCATTGTGATATATAATAAACTGACATAGAAATGACCATTGTTATAAGTTTTCTTTTCAGTTTGGGCTGGGTCTTGAGTTTACAGTAATCACCACAAAACTTAATTAAGATTTAGCAAGCTTTTAAGATGGAGGTTATTGCATTCATGCCTTTTTTTTTTTTTTTTGTCTAGAATTCTTGGCAATATCGTTTATAACCCCTTCCCTGAGGTTCCATCTCATAAATCCCTATTGGATATAATTATATAGGGAGTATAAGAATCTTTGTAAATTATTCCAAGAGGGTGATCATGGTTTTATTTTAACTGTGATGACCAAGCTTATTTAAAGCATAGCTTATTTAATGAACACAAGTCCGTAAAAATAACAATGAAATTACCAACTCTTCATTTAACAACAAAAAGGTAAATAATACAAATAGCAAAATTACATTGTAAGAGGTAATGAGAATCTAGGCATTAAGAGTAGCTGCAAAAAAACTGAAGATGGCTTTTACAGATGCATTGCTGTCTGGTAGATTTTCTAATTGCCTTTAAGGACTTTTGGGGAAAAATTACATGTCAAAAACTCATTGAAGTGTACTTATTTTATGGTGTTCAAATTACACTTCAGTAAAGCTGCTAGAAAGGTTATATACGAGAACATTTTTCCAAATTCACCTTTACTCCACATCTCCAACTTTGCTCATGCTATATGATTCAACTTTGTCTGTATTCACCACCTATTGCACTTCCCAAACTTCTCCTGCACCAAAATTTCTTCACCTGTTTAAATCCTCATCTTCTAATTTTTTACACTAGATATTACCTCACCACCGTTGATTAAGTTTTTCTAAATTATAACTTTGTGTGACTTCTTCATTTCTCTCTTTTCTCCTCCCCTCCCATTCACTTCCCCTCTCCTCTCCTCCCCTCTTCTCTATTCTCCTTGTCCTTTCTTCATCTTATTTTCTTAAATTTTATTTCTCGTTCTTTCCTCAGAATATTACTTTCCTTAATATAAAACATTTGTGAAGGACTTTATCTCTTTAAAGTCGCCCATACTTTTGAATGCCAATTAGACTTATTTAGCACTTGTACTGCTAAAATTAGTAGGGATCATCATTAATCTTAGTGATGTATTATAGAAGGATCCAGACATATCTTGGATTCAGATATAATCTCCTAGAACTAAGCTGGTGTGAACAGGCTGGGTTTTATTTATCTTCACCGACATCTCCCACCCAGAAAACAGTACTCATCAAATTTTGTGAATGCAAAGATTTAGAAAGTCTTTGTTTTTTTTTGTTTTTTTAAGTTTTTTTTTAAAGATTTATTTTATTTTTGCATACAAGCTGGGGTGCAGGCAGGAGGTGTGAGACAGTGAGCGGGTTCAACAGAGACAGAGTGGGGAGCAGAACAGGCAGATCAACCAAAATACATTGCTGAAGGGGAGGAGCGGTTGAGGCAGGAGAGATTTGCCGCTCCATGTGGGAATCTCCCCAGCCAGGCATGAAACTTGCACTGCAACCGCTGACAGCACCACCACATGCACTAACTCTTTGTACCACCAGGGAGGCCTGAAAGTCTTTGTTTTTACTGTTGTTTTTCATTAAAAAAAAAAAAAATCATTCCAAAAGGCAATGCATTAGCTTATCTTTTATTCAATTCTACAGCTAATGGGGGAGACAACTGTACGTATCAAATAGTAAATTTGTATCTAATGGTAGTATCTTATCCCTTTACCAACAAGTAAAGAGCTAGTTATGCATGAGATGGCCAAAGCCAGGATTGCCCCTGTCACTACTTTCAAGATCTTAATCCATAGGGCCTCCCTGGTGGCGCAGCAGTTAAGCGCTGTGCTGTGGAGCTTTCGGCAGCTGTGACACAAGTCGAGTTCAACACACGGCCAGGGAGATTCCCACATGGTGCGACAGACCTCTCCTGCCTCACCCGCTGCTCCCCTCAACAGTATACTTTGGTCTATCTGCCTGTTCTGCTCCCCGCTCTCTCTCTGGTGAACCTTCTCGCCACCCCATGCCTCTGGCCTGTACCCCAGCTTGTATGCATAAATAAATCAATCTTAACAAAAAAAGATCTTAATCCATAAATGAGTATTTTTTTCTCACATACGCCTGTTTAATCTATCTTCTCAATATGTGTGTGTCTGTATAAAACTACTTGAAATCTTGCTTCTTAATTAAAAAAAAAAAAAATCAGCCCTGCTCCCCTTCTCTATGATGCGTGATCCCTTTCTTTCCCTAGTCCCTCATATATCAGCAATATTATCTACACTTTCTCATCCATCAGTTTTAACCTGACTCTTTTTGGCATCACTATTTTGAAATTCCTTGGGAAAATGTCACAAATAGCCTGATAATGTATAAATTATCTGGTTCACGGCCAGTCCTTTTATCAAAATACATTGATTCTCACATTTTATTTGAAACAAATAAAGAGAATTTATTATAATTGAGATAGAACCAAAATCATTGACCTTTTTATTTTATTTATTTATTTATTTATTTTATTTATACATACAAGCTGGGGTACAGGCCAGAGGCATGGGGCGGCGAGAGAGTTCACCAGAGACAGAGCGGGCAGCAGAACAGGCAGATCAGAAATACACTGCTGAGGGGAGCAGCAGGCAAGGCAGGAGAGGTCTGCCGCACCATGTGGGATTCTCCCCAGCCGGGCGTCGAACTCGCGTTGCCGCTGCCAACAGCTCCACAGCGCAGCGCTTAACCGCTGCGCCACCAGGGAGGCCCATCATTGACATTTTTAGACTTGTTCATTTTCAATGGCAAGCAAACTTCAGCCTGAGTTGACAGTGAATTAGTCAGTTCAAATTCAAAAATGTATTAGCCATCAGCTGCATAAAAAGTAGTGGGAATACAATAATAAGCCAAACAGTATTTTTCCCTAAGAAGATTATTATGTAGTGGTAAAAACAAACACAAACTAAATTATATTACAAACTAGACTATGATCATCAAACAGAGAGATAAGCATCAGAGAAAGGTTATCCTGGTGCTGAGTAATATCATTAGCAGTGGGTGGTGCCTTTTTTTTTACTGTTTTAAAATTTTTGGTCTTTTATATTCCTTTTTAAGCATTGTTGAACTTTGAGATAATCACATTTCTCAGCTTGTGGAACATTGTCATCATGGGCTTGTGTGAGGTTCTTTTACATTTTATGCATCTATTTACTTCTTATAACTTCACTTTCCAAGGAGAAAATTTCCTTAGAGAATATATACAAGGATATAATGTACAAACTGGACATGGGTGGATGAATTGGAAGTCCACAGTTAGAGGAAGTGAAAGATGCTCCAGAAAGAGAAGGTGACCTTAGAAACTAACAATTGATTGTAGCTCTGGTTTGGGCAAAGTGATAGCTTATGTGTTTGGAAAGATTGTTGCATTCAAATTGTAAAGGGCTTACTATTTTATGTTCATGTAATCAATAGCATCATCAAAGAATTTTGAGCAGATGAGTTACTGAATTCAATTCATATTCATTCTAACAGAGGTATAGAAAATCTGTTTGTGAAACTGAACTAAGGAGATTAGTTGGTAGGTGGTCCTGATTGAAACTGTAATCATAATTAGGATTTGAAGCATTATTTCCCATTGGTACAGTGGTTTAAAATGAGGGAAAGGTCTACTTGTTATTAATTTTTTTCTCACATTCTGAACCTGTAAACTTTACTCCAAACTTCTCTTTTAAATGCTCATTATTTTCCCAATAAATATTCACCACTACTGGTATTTCTGACTGCCTACAGAAATATAAGAATGGAGTATATCAGTTTATTCATTCCTAGTACTAAATCACAGTGAATCAAGTTGTAGAGTGGATCATTCCACTTCCTTAACTTGTGTATCTTTATTTTTTTAAGACTTACTTATTTATGCATATAAGCTGGGGTGTAGACCAGAGGGGTGGGGTGGTGAGAGTATTCACTAGAGACAGAGTGGGGAGCAGAACAGGCAGATCAACTGAAGTACATTGCTAAGGGGAGCAGCAGCGGGGCAGGAGAGGTCTGCTGTGCCATGTAGGAAGCTCCCTGGCGGGGTAGAGAACTCGTGCTGCAGTGGCTCTGGATAGTTTCATCGTGCTGCGCTTAACCCGTTGTGCCACAAGGGAGGCCCAACTTGTGTATCATGTTCCCCTTCTTTCTCCTTTTCTTCTGTACTCCTCCTCCTCTTATTCTCACAAATATTTTTCAGCATCACTACTGATGTGCTTCCCTGAAATTTGCTTTCTTATATACTACCCTTTCCCTTCCTTTCTCTAATTAGTTGCTATTAAGGTGAATATCTGAATAAACCTGCATTAATTATAAATACATCTGTACCAAAACTAGTTTTTTTTTCCCTTGAGCAATGTAAATAAATTGGAGTCTTATAAAAATAAGTCATTTCTTTGTAAAAATAACACATGTATGATGATATAACCCTAGTTTAGACATGTTAATGCAGTTTTGGGCCTCCCTGGTCGCGCAGCCAGAGGTTAAGCGCTGCACTGTGGAGCTGTCAGGACCCAAGTTTGACGCCTGGCCGGGGAGATTCCCACATGGCGTGGCAGACCTCTCCTGCCTCGCCCGCTGCTCCCCTCAGCAGTGTATTTCTGATCTGCCTGTTCTGCTCCCCACTCTGTCTCTGGTGAACTCTCTTGCCACCGCACACCTCTGGCCTGTACCCCAGCTTGTATGCATAAATAAAGAAAATTAAAAAATAATAATGCAGTTTTTAACACAGTCACATAAAGAAACTGGAAACAGGAGAAGCTAAACCTTCTATGATGACATTATATTGCAATCTAAATTGTAATATGAGAGAAATAATTAATTGAATATGTGTGTTATCTATCTTTCTTAGTACATATCTATTTACCTATCTCTCAGCCCTCCAGCTATCTGTTTTAACTGCCTTCTTTTTTTTATATAATATATATTTTTATTGTTATTTATGTCTTTTACATTTTGCATTCCCCTTGGGTAGCCCACCACCAATTCACCCGTGATCCATCTCCATGGTCCCTTGTGTTCTTTTCTATTCCATTTTGTGCCCTTTCCCTTCCCTCCCTCCGGCTCCTTCTTGACTCTCATTTTATTTGTGATTCTCCAGTTTCCTTTTCCCCCTACATGCTGTATTTATCAACAGCTGAGATTTGAACCTTGGATTTGCTCTGGTTTCTTTGTTATTTTTAATATAATAATTTTAGATCCAATTGTTAACCTGATCACTTCCCCCTGTTAATATATTTTTCCCTGTGCATTATTTTTTTAAATTTTTTTTTATATATTTTTATTGTTATTTATGTCTTTTACATTTTGTATTCCCCTTGGGTAGCCCACCACCAATTCACCCGTGATCCATCTCCATGGTCCCTTGTGTTCTTTTCTATTCCATTTTGTGCGATTTTCCTTCCCTCCCTCCGCCTCCCCCCCTCCACCTCCCGCTGATTGTCTCTCTCCTATTTGGTTTCCTTATAGTCCTGTTATAAGTGAAACCATTCGATATTTTTCTCTTTCTTTCTGGCTTATTTCACTGAGTATGATCCCCTCTAATTCCATCTATGTCGCTGTAAATTGCATGTGTTTATCTTCTTTCCATGCTGAATAGTATTCCATTGTGTATATATACCACATCTTCTTGATCCAATCATCTATTCCTGTGCAGTATTTAAAGCAGAAAATGTTTTTCATTTTCCTCCTGGCGTTTTTCAATGAAAGAACTTTGACTGCTTTCGATCTGGGAATCTTTTTGGTCATAGTTCAGATACCTCTTTGAAGTTAACATCTTATTTTTTCCTTAAGATATTTTCTACTCCTTCCTTATACTCTTTGACCTGAGATTAGCCTTCAATAATGCATTGTATTTGCTGTCTGTAGTGCTGCTACTGTTGACATTCCATTGCTGTTTCTCTTGCTCTGTGGGAAATAAAACTCTAATTTTCAAACATTTTCTTAAGCTTTGTTAGCATTTAACATTTGTAAACTGCAAACAACCATTGCCATGTCTATTTGGTGTACTGTGTAATAAATAAAACTTCTATACTCTGAATATATATTTTAAAGGATAAACTAGGAATGCTTTATCTATGGATTATTATAATTAAGGCCAAGAAATAATTATAAAAATTTAAAATATCTAGAAGCTTCAGGATATTTTTCATTTTTTTATCAAACTTGAAATATAGTTTGTTATCCTGAAGAAAGAAATCAACCCCTAATATGAGTGTCTTAAAGCAAGAAATTGTTACTTCTATCCCAATGTCTACCTCAGGTCAGCCTGGTCCAGAATAGCAAACATTGAAGAAAAAAAAATCATTATGTGATGTCCTTGTCTGCTTTTGTTATCAGAGCAATGTTAGCCCATAAAATGTGTTTGGAAGCCTCACCAGTTCCTCAATTTGGGGGGAAGAGTTTGAGAAGGATGGGCATTGTCTCATCTGTCAAGGTTAAGACTCACCAGTGGAATTGTCTGCTCCTGGGTTTTTGTTTGTTGGGAGAATAATCATTGCTACTTCAATTCCCTTGATTGTAATTGGTCTCTTCAGGTTTTCTATTTCTTCATGATTCATGCTTGTAAACTTGTATCCTTCTGAGAAATTGTTCATTTCTTCTTGTAGATTTTCCACTTATTGGCATGTAGATGTTGATAGTAGTCTCATGAGCCTCTTTATTTCTGAGATGTCTATTGTTTGTTTTTAAGATTTATTTATTTATGCATACAAGCTGGAGTACAGGCCAGAGGCGTGGGGCAGCAAGAGGGTTCACCAGACAGATAGGGGAGAAGAACAGGCAGATCGATGGAAATATACTGCTGAGGGGAGCAGCGGGTGAGAGAGGAGAGGTCTGCCATGCCTTGTGGGAATCTTCCTGGCTGGACATCGAACTCGCATCGCTGCTGCCAACAGCTCTGCAGCGCAGTGCTTAACCGCTGCTCCATCAGGGAGGTTCTGAGATGTGTATTGTTACTCCTCTTTTTTTTTTTCTTTTTTTTTCATCTCTGATTCATTTTTTTGGGTTTTTTTCTCTTTTTCTTTGTGAACCTATCTAGAGGTTTGTCTATCTTCTTTATTTTTCCAAAGAACCAGGTTTTGCTTTCATTTATCTTTTAGACTGTTGTGTTTTTTTTTGTTTCTTTGTTTCTATTTCATTACTTATGCTCTACTTTTGTTATTTCCTTCCACAGGTTTTGGTTTTGTTTGTTCTTATTTTTCTAGTTCCTTAAGTTGTAAGATAAAATTATTTATTTGAACTCTATATTGCTTCCTGATTTGGGCCTGTATTTCTCTACACATCCTTCTTAGTACTGTTTTTGCTTTGTCCCAAAATTCTGTGTCTTCATTTTCTTTTGTTTAGATCTTTGTAAAAAGTTCTTTTTTTATTTTATCACTAATCTAATAAACATTCAGTAGTATATTGTTGAATCTTCAAATATTAGAGGTTTCACCTGCTTTCTTTTTGTGGTTGATTCCACTTTGATACCATTGTAATTTGAGAAGATATCTAATATTATTTTAATCTTCATGAGTTTATTGACACTTATTTTTGTGATTGAACATGCAATCTGTCCTGGAGAATGTTCCACATGCACTTGAAAAGAATTCGTACTCATCTTTTTAGGGATTGAATGCCTACATCCTACATATCTATTAACCCATGTAGTCTCATTTACAATATACTCTAGTTTCTCTTCAGATCATAGATATAGTTCACCTTTTTAAATCCCCATTTACAGGTAGAGTTTTCTTGTTGATTCTGCCTAGTTGATATGTCCATTCATGAGAGTACAGTAGTACAGTGTTGAAGTCTACTAGAGTTAGTGTGTTGTTGCCAATATCTCTTTTCAGATTTGTTAATATTTGCCTAATATATTTTGATGCTCCTTTATCTGGGGCATATATATATATATATATATATATATATATATATATATATATATATATATACTTACTTATATGGACAGTTGTTCTATGATTAAAGAGGTAATAAGAATATACTTTGGAGAAAACAGTCTTTGACAAATAAGAGGAGGTGGGATAGAACACTCAAAAGATTGAAACTAGACTTACTCTCACACCATATATAGACATAACTCAAAAGAGAGTAAAGACTTGGATGTGAGACCTGAAACTTTAAAGTAGATAGAAGAAAACCTAAGTAAAACATTCCATAACACAGGCCTCTTTGATGTACTTGAGACTCTACTCAATGAAAAGGGAAACAGGCAATAATAAAGAAATGAAATCATATCAAACTAAAAATTCTGCACCCTGACACCCTGGTCTGAACTCCCCAAAAGAGAGTAGCTGAATTTGAGACACAATGACAGCCTCTTAGAGAGAAATTCTACAAACTCCCAGTGCAGTGGTTTCTAGATCCTACCTAGGTGCTGTCATCCATCGGCTTGGCATTTAACAGTTACTCTGTTTTATTGCTTCCAGTAAATATTTTTTTTGGATTATGAGAGTCAGAACCTGCTGCTTGCAACCAAAGAACCATCATTAAGATTACCCTTCTCTCCTCCAAGCAATCCGTTTTTGCATCCTGGATAACTGAGAAGTATCTGAATATAAATAACACATTGAGATTCTGATCTAAAAAGTGGATACAAAAGACACTTAAAGCAGGAAAAAGCCAAATGTAGTGACCAAATTGTTTTAATGGGAAACACAATAAAAAGAGAAAAACGGTTTGGCAAATTGAGGTATTCAGAAGGTAGTGATAGCACCAATAATTACAAAGAGATGGCCTATGAACTGTTTGTAGAATGGTTAGTGGTATCTACACCTAAATACTTTTATTTGTTCCATAAATTTGGATGTTACTATCACAACAATTCTACAATGAAAAAGGTACATCAGTCTCCTTTCCCTCTCCTGTAATGAATACTTTTCACTATTCTGACCCCATCTAGATATTTGCAGTTCTAGCAATATGCCATGCCCTTGAACGTGTATGCTTATGTCCAAGCTCTTTCTCCCTCTTGCAGTATCTTTTTCTTCCTTATTTAGCCTTTACTTATATCAGTTGTCAGTCTGCTAAACCTCAGAATCAACAAGAATAGCTGTGAAAATAATACTATTTCCTTCTTACAGTTTGTGGAACCTATTCTTAATATTTTTTCAATGACAGTCTGCCATTTAGTTATATCTATTCTCTTCATTCCACAGTTCCTGAAAGTGTGTCCATGACTTATTCTTCATTGCATACCTGGCAAATACTTAGTATGGCCAGAATTTGTAATGCTTTTTTAAAAAACATGGATGAATGGATAAATTAGTGAATTACCCTAAAGTTCTTTCCACATCAAAATCTGACATGTACACACACACAATTTTCAGACTTTTAAAAATCAAGGTGAAATAAAATCAATAAATTGATAATGGTACTGTCCCTTTATATTTAGCATTAAAATTCAGTGTAGATATTGGGTGAATTCTTATTTTTTTATATAATGCAATTAATGTTTAATATCAGCATCTATTTCTTTTCTGCAAAGCCAAATTTGATCCTGATATAATTCATATAGCATACATATGCTTGCAAGTAATTAATGTTATTTGTTCTTTAATATATTCCTTGGTAACATGACTCTCTTATTGTGTATGTGTGTATATGTACTCATCAGTGATTTTTGAGAAACAATTGCAAAACATAAGAAGTCCAAAATGACTCTTCAAATATATGTTACAGATGAATCATCAGTCTCATTCTCTCCACCTTGATTAGACTTACCCCTCATCCTTGTCTTCTCGAGTATTTCTGCATGTTCCTGAACTGCATCTCGATTCCTTCTCTTCCATCTCTGTTAAACTTACTTTTCATGGAACTATCTTAGACTTTATTTTGGAATAGAGATTTCTCTTCTTTAAACCAAGCTAAGAACATCCAGTTCTCTAAGCATTCTGGTTTGTGTTGTTGCTGTTGTTTATTTATAATCTTATATTTGTTTTGGCGCTGTGCAACCTAGTGGTTAGGATGTATGTATAAAATAAAAGGGAACTTTGAATGCATTTGAAAAAAAAAGTGCATTAAAATTCTGTGTAGAATATGTAGGGTAAATGTAATTACTATGTAGAGTAGTACAGTATTCTCAAATTGTATGGGAAAATTACCTAGGGATAAATCCTTTATATTTATTTTTTAATTTAAAATAACTGTGACCAGGAATAAGTCTCAAAATACTGTGGAGCAGTAGGATTTCTATTGGGCACTAATGTGGTTGCCTTTTTACAACCATCCCTTCCCTTCATGCAGCCAGTGCCCTGCGGGCCTTTCTCACTTTATCAAGGGCCCTGTCCAGGCCAGGCCATGGCTTCCAATTTCCTGCCTCAACTGCCACTCATGTCTTCATGCCGCCCCGGTCCCCAGATCTGCCGTGATACACTACTATATGCTGCTCCTATATCTCTACTTACCCCTTTTATGTCTACAGTATATTTACCTTACACATATTCACAATATTTGAAATGCTCTTATTTCCCCTGGGAGTCTCCCTAATGTCCATTTATCTTTAAATCTCAGTTCCTCTGAGAGTCCCTGCTCCAGAAAGACTCCTCTAAATGACATAGCAGTTTTACAAGTTGAATTACATCCGTTGTCCACCATATCAATCCTAATTTGTATTTTGCACACAGCATTTATTTCTGCATACAACGTTTGTGTTAGATTTTTTTTTTAATACATACAAGTTGGGGTACAGGCCAGAGGTGTGGGACAGCGAGAGGGTTCACCAGAGACAGAGTGGGTAGCAGAACAGGCAGATCAGAAATACACTGCTGAGGGGAGCAGCGGGCAAGGCAGGAGAGGTCCGCCGCGCCATGTGGGACTCTCCCTGGCCGGGCATCGAACTTGCGTCGCCGCTGCCAACAGCTCCACAGCGCAGTGCCCAACCGCTGCGCCACCGGGGAGGCCCAGATTTTTTTTTTTAAGTTAGACTGAAATTCATTTCTCTCCCCATATGCTTTTGCGGTGTTACTTTGTGGTATATATGCACTTTGATTCTGAGCTCAACCATGTGACTACTTTGGCCAAAGGAATTTAGCAAGTATGAGGCAAGCAGAGGCTTGAAATGCCCTCGTGCACTGAAGCCTATTTGCTCTTGCCTTTCACCATTGCCGAGAAGACCTGCTCAGACTAGCCTCCTGGAGGTTGAAGGACACAGGGAGCAAACTGTTGCCCCAGTTGTCTCAGCCATCGTCATATTGGACCAACTGCCAACCAGCTGACCAGCAGATATATTTGTTATACAACATTATTCTTTATTTTCTAATATTTTTTGAGGTAATATCGATTTACATTGCTGTTTATGATTCGGAGGAAATTATTGTGGCAATAGATGATCAATATGATGGCTTTCCCTTCACTCTGTGAACTACTGAGAGTAAGAACTTTATGCCTTAATTAACTATTTCTTTCATATGTAGAATGATAGTTGACCTAATATGTTTTGGTTGAATCCTACTTGTTAAATGCCATTCTTTTCCTTTTCACAGAAGTTAAGTTCTATCTTTTGTTTGTAGCTAAATAACAATTTTGGTCTCTAGCTTAAAGAAAAGATTATAAAAAAAAAAAAAAGATCTCGGCATGTGACTTGTCTAATATCCCTAAATGGCATATGCAGATTTCTAATTCACCTATCTCTATAGTTGATTTTGAATTTGTCAAAGTCAAAATTATACATTTTTCCTCAATGGTCTACATAAGGATTTGTATTTCTCTAAAACTGAATGAGAAAATTATGCCTGTTGGGAGTGTGGGGGAGATAAACTTTGGAGACATTATCAGTGTCCTTTTTCCATCTTTCTTCTAGTGAACATATTAGACCCTGTCCATTTTCATTTTCAACTACATGCATAAAATGTCTCTCCTGTTACATGTACTTGATAAGGTACTACTTTGCATATACATTTTTATAATAAAAGTTGTCTCTACATTTCAATTCTTGCAGGTATAACAAAATAACTAATCTGTCATTTTTGTATAAATAATGAAAATCATACACTCAAGACATGGATGGGAAAAGATTAGACATTCCAGGATTCATCTACTTGGAAAAATAGTTCTGACCCCCCTCACAAAGGACATCTCTGGCTTTGAAAAAAATCAATCTATGTAAGAATATTTCTCTAGGGGCCTCCCCTGTGGCGCAGCGGTTAAGCACTGCGCTGTGGAGCTGTTGGCAGCGGCGACGCGAGTTTGACACCCGGCCAGGGAGAATCCCACATGGCGCGGCAGACCTCTCCTGCCTTGCCCGCTGCTCCCCTCAGCAGTGTATTTCTGATCTGCCTGTTCTGCTCCCTGCTCTGTCTCTGGTGAACCCTCTCACCACCCCACACCTCTGGTCTGTACCCCAACTTGTATGTATAAATAAAAATAAATCTTAAAAAAAAAGAATATTTCTCTAAGCTGCTAGTGCAAAAGTAATAAACATCAAGCTTGTGGATAAGTGTGGATGCAGAATGGCTTTTCTTTTCTTTCAGGGATTTAATTTATTTTTAATATCACAGGTGGCTTGAGGAGAGGTGTAATCATCTGTCACTCTTCAGTTAAATCATATCCCCTCACTTCTAAAATATTCTTTGATCTCTCTACCTGTAAATCACATTCTACTTTGTCATAGACTGTAGTGTATAGATATAGTATTGACATTATTAATTGTCTAACAAGATGGGGAGTATATCCATTTAAAAGATGATTGAGAGACAAAACACATGCAACTGTTAACACAGACATTCACTTTATGTTTTTTCTTCTTTCTCGACTTCAGAGAGCAGAAAAAAGAAATTCTATGAAATGGAGATTGAAGACAGTTTTTAATTTATTTAGAAGACATCAGGCCTTTTCTTTTTTCACTGACTTTATATTTTAGGTCATCTTGGTACCTTAAATCTATAATTCTATGGTTTTAAACATACATATTTAAATGTTAAGCTTATGAACATTTTGGTACATAGTCCAAATTATGGAGTTTCTAGTAATATACTAACTTGATAGTATTTTGATTTGTAGTGACATGTCTTAGTTCAAAACAAATTTGCTGAGGGCATTATTGGGTAGAGTATGCACTACTAGTTTATGTTAGGAAAGGTGATAGGTAGAACAACAATTTTTTGTTTCTTCAACGTAAAAGGGTAACATTGCTTCTCCTAGTCAACATCATAATTAAATAGCATCTAGGAAATTAAAGTATTACAAAAAGATGTCAACTCTTTTATATGAAGATCATAGATGGGACACACTTCTGGAAATTTTACCTTTGAAAAATTGTAATATAATTACAACAATACACATATGTGTGTGTTGTATGCATATATGCATACATACATATATACACTATATATACGTACATATGTATACACACATGTGTGTGTATATGTGGTGTGTGTGTGTTTGTGTGTGTGACACAAAGAACCAAGAATGGTAAAATAATAAACCAAACCAAAAAGTCTTGATGAAATAAATCATAATTGCTGGAGATGGAAATAAGGAGATGGAAAGCAGTGCTTCTATATACACAATGGAAGAGATCTTGGGAGAAAAGGAAAGTGGGGTATGATCCTTGCATGATTTTACAGTCTTGAAGACAAAGAAGTTGTACTTTGTATCTCTCCAATGAATGATTTTAAATATTTGAGTTCCCATCATGCTGCAACTTGCTTCTTTTTCTCTAATAGGAACAATAAGAAATGAAACAGGAAATTATAAGTTTTGAATGGGTTCAGAACAACTAATGTATGTGACTTTACAGAAAAGAACTATAGTATGGGTTCAAACCCACAAAAATCCTTAGGAACAATAACATGTAGGATTATTATTAATTTTATTATTTGTCATAATCAGACTGAAACTGGGTATAAATGTATAATCAGTCAGTTGAATTCACTAATTCATCACGTTCTGAATTTGGAAAGGAATCATATGCATGTTTATAAAGTCATTGCCTTGAGAATTTTTTACCTACTACTTATATGACTAATAATATCTACCTTAAAATTTATAGATAGGACTCAGTCTGAGATTGCCATGTCTCACATGTTTCATGGAACAAGCTTGACTTTAAATAGCTAAAGATTGCTCCAACTTACCTAGAGTTTTTTGGAACTAGGGATATAAAAAAAGTTTTTCTTCAGTCTGCGCCTCTAAGATATTAGAGATAAAGCTTTTTGGTGCTCATGTAAAACAGTAGGGAATTTCATAATGCAAACTGAAATCTATTTTTTTCCTTAGATGTTTTTCATTAATACTCCTTAGTTTTGAGGTAGTACTATGTGGTTTTTCTGTATGAGATGAAAAAACTATGACTGAGTATTCAGCTGCCTTGACCAAGGTATAAAATTGTTCTCCAGACTGTTGAAAGGCTCTGGTGAATAATGGGCCTCTCCATTGTCAACATCTAACTGGGTAGAATATTAAGAACATTGGTTGCCGATATCTGTAATGGTGGATTGCAAGAGAATTCCAAATGAATGATGAGCAAAAAACATAGCTTCCTTTTTTTTTTTTTTAAGCAGTACAGCATTTCACATGAACAATGGACTAGTTGTCATGGCTTATATTAGAATATAATACTTCCTTCTGTCCCATTGGAGAGATTGATGGTTTATTCAAGTTATTTCCTAATTAATGCTTCTTTTTCCTGTAAATTATGTCCTAATACTTCTGTTGTTAAGATCCAAAAATGAATAAATATATTGAAGGATGTAGAACTTTCAAAATATTTCTGTTAGCATTTTTGAAGGTTTATTTCTCTGAATACTGTATACTTCAGTTCTGATATTTAACAATGCGTTTTGATGTATTGTTTCAAGCTGTTACATCAATAACATATTCAACTCAGTATTGAATGGATTTCTTGATATATTGGGCAGGAAGTGTTTTTTTTTTTTTTTTAAGTTATTTTGCAGTACCAACAAGGAATAGAGCAGCACTGTGCAGCTATTACAAGGAGGGAGTTGTTACTGGAGCTTGACCTGAGGAAGTAGCAACAGAGCAGGAAATTTGTAGAAGGAAGCTTCACGGGCAGGACTCCCAACCAAGTGAGGGACCCACAGGTGCTTCTCTCATTCTCCCACTCACTTATCGCACTGATTCATTCCTCCCTCTGGCCGAAATCAGTCAGAAATCTGAGGACCAGAAAGCTTAACAATACATCTGTAAGAGTCAACTTTCCAGGCCACAGAACTAAGGAATACAATAGGGTGATTTAGAAGCACAAACAAATTTCAGTAAATTATAGCACAAATTCATTCTTCTTACATATTTTTATATTTTATAATTGCTTGTATTTTCTAGCACATGCATATATAGCAGGTAGTCATTTTACAGTCAAGGAAAAAAGCACTTTTTTAATCAACCTGGGTTAAGTGTGAACTTACACACATGAATGCAAACAGAGCCACAGGCAGAATTCCATGTGTTCCCTCCCATGTTACCAGCTTCCAAAAGAGACCTTCAACACACCACATTCTATATATCCCTTATCATCCCACTTCTTTTGAAGGGAGAACTCTGCTTTATAGTAAACTTGAATTCCATTTCTGATTCTGCCAAGTTTTTCAATGACCATGAACAAGTTGCTAATAATGTAGGCTTCATTTTCTCTTTTGTACAAAAAGAAATTGTCTTTCAGAAAAACTTAATAAATCAATCTCCCTGTAACTTTTTTGAGGCATTATTTTTTTTTCTTCCCACATATAGGGTCTGAAAATTACCTTTGATTTCAAAATTGTCCTATATCCATGAAACACATCAATCACAGTGTTTCCTAGGACACAATGTCTAGAAATTAATTTCCCAAACAAAGCATACTTTGTAAAATATTAGCTCTTTTGTAAGTAACTTAATGCTCAAATGCAAGTAAAGTCTATGACAGGAAGTAATAAGGACATAAAATTCAGAGAATAGGAGGTCAATCTTAACTGTCAATTGACTCAAGTGGCCACTATAACTTTAATCATTGAGCCTCCATTTCCTGATATAATAAAAAAAAAAGTCATCATAATCCTTTTAGTTGCTTTTTATTGCTTAAAAACAGTTACCACAAATTTAGTGACATAGCAAAATAAATGCTGTGTTCTGTAGATCAAAAGCTAAAATCAACATGCAGCAGGACTGCATCCCCTAGGGAGGCTCTAGGGGAGAACTACTAACTTCCTGTTTCCTTAAGTTCTTGGCAAAACTCACTTTCTTGCAGTTCTAGAATGGAAGGCTCTGTTTCCTGGCTAGTTGCCAGCTTTTGTCACATTATGTACATATTCACAGATTGTGGTGATTAGAGGATGGTCATCTTTTCTTGGATCGTTATTCTGGCTATCACAGTCCTAAATTTATTATGTTGTTTTATTTATTAGATTGTTCTGTTTAATTAGATAATGCGTGTATAATATTAAAATAGAGCTTTGTAGAAAATAAGTATTGAATCTGTGATATTATTACATATACTCTTATGAGTAGGAATGCAGTTAGTTCTCTGTGTGACATCAATTCAAGAAACTTGCATTTGAGCATTAAGTTACTTACAAAATAGCTAACATTTTACAAAGTATGCTTTGTTGTTTTTCTTTTATACTCTTGGTCAGTCAGGAACTGTGCTGGGGACGTGGGCTTCCTGTAGGACTGGACTGACATGAGGGTGAGGGACCTAAGTGGCAGACTTAGTCTTAGTTACTTAGGTGAGAGACTAAGTGGAGACATGAAAACAACCAAGAGATTGGATCTGAGGATGGGTGGAGTGGCAAGGGTGGTTAGGATAACTCATTCATTATGTAAAAATAGGCCTGGGATGTATAATTTTTTTTCACCCAACAATACCTCACTCTTTATCTTAGTGTTCAAAATGCCCCCAAAACTCTTGTTTTCTTTTGGGTGCTAAAGGATGGCAATCACCATAGAATACAGAGCACTCAAGCAGATAGATACTTTCATAAAGGGTAGGGAAGCTGCATTTGTAAGTACAGTGAGAACTGTGACTTTTGTTGACTGCTATATCCTCACTGTTTACACAGAGAATGTAAAAAATATCAGTTAAATAAATGAGTAAATATGTGAGTTAATTAGTAGGGAGATCAGACTTGAGAGAAAACGTAGTTTTGGGGAGTGATTTATAGGTAAAGAGAAAGGCAGGCTGCAATACAGTCAGCGCCATTTCTTGAGGCTGTCATTATCTTTCTGATGATTGCTTTCGTGAGTCCCTCTGTATTCTTCGGAATTGCACTCCTTTCCAATGCAGTTCTCATTTAACAACTAGAATGAATTTTTTTTTTAGCCAAATCACTTACATTCCTGGTTAAATTTCAACTGGGGTTTCCTTTTGCTTATTGAGTTATTATTATTTTTTATAAATTATTTTTTTTAAATCATTGTTCATTTTTGTACAATGTTTGCTTTCTCCTCTCATGTCTAGTCTTTGTAAAATTCCCACCACCAAATTGCCTGGGCACCATCACCATAGTCCCTTGTGCTCTGCCCTCCCCTATTTTGATCCCTCTCCCTCCTCCTACTCTCAGAATGTCTCTGATTTATAATTGCTTACTAATTTGGGGCTTTTGTTTATTGTTATTTTTTTTCCAGATCCCTTATTTGGTTCCCCTACATTTCTCCTATAAGTGAAACATCTTTTATTTTTCTTTTTCCTTATGGATTTTTTCACTAAGCATAACCCCTTCTAGCTGATAGTAAAGCTATTGCTATTTGCAGACAATATGATTATATACATTGAAAACCCTAAAAACTCCACAGAAAGGCTAATTAAAATAATAAACCAGTTTAGTAAAGTAGCAGGATAAAAATCAACACACTAAAGTCAATAGACTTCCTATATGCAAACAATCAATTTGAAGACGAAAAAAATTAAAAAAAAACATACCATTTACAATTGAAGCAAAAAAATCAAATACTTGGGAGTAAACTTAACCAAGGAGATGAGTGACCTCTACAAGGAAAATTATAAAACATTGTTAAAAGAAATAGAAGACACAAACAAATGCAAAGACATCTCCTGCCCATTTAATTCAACCAGTTCCTACAACATTCTTGAAGATCTGGCTGTTTCTCTGCAGTGGCATGAAAAGTTTGTTCTTTCCTAGCTCACCTTTTGTCCCTACTTATCCTGAGCCATTGTTCATGGAAGTTCATCTCCTTTATGCATTCCTTCATCTCAAGTTACCAGCTTCTGGCATATTGTTTTAGTTTAATACTCAAAATGGAAGTGACATCTTCCAGAAAACTCCTGTGACACCTTAACTCCAAGATTCAGGTTGTTCCCTGAACCCTATCATTATCCCCTATTTCACAATATCTATAGTTTTCTCTCACCCCAGGAGTACACATTCTAGTTATTTGACACTGTCTCCTGTCAATTCTTGGGGGAAAGCAAAATAAAATAAGACAAAATATTTCTTTCATTATATTCTCTTTGTCACAGTACTCAGCACATAATAAGAATGTAAGCAATAAGTGTATTAAATACTACCAAACAACAGATATCCAGCTTTACTTGAACAGACATTAAGAAATCCAGGCATACTATGTATCTTTTTTTTTTCATTTTTTTTATTATTCATATTTTTTACATTATTGTGTATTCCCCATAGGTTACCCACCACCAATTCACCCATGAACCAGCACCATAGTCCCTTGTGCTCTTTTCTACCCCTTTTTGAGCCCTTATCCTCCCCCTCCCTTGCTGGATGTTTCTTTCTTGTTTGGCTCGCCTATATTCCGGTTATAAGTGAAACCATTCAATGTTTTTCTTTCTGGCTTATTTTGCTGAGCATTATTTCTTCTAGCTCCATCCATATTGCTGTGAAATGCATATGTTTATCTTTTTTGAATGCTGAATAGTATTCCATTATGTGTATATACCACATATTCTTGATCCAATCATCTATTTTTGGGCATCTGGGTTGTTTCCATATTTTAGCTATTTTAAACAATGCTGCAATAAACATACAGGTGCATGTGTCTTTTTGGATCAATGTTTTGTATCCTTTGGGTAGATTCCCAGAAGTGGTATTACTGGGTCATATAGAGGCTCCATTTTTAGCAGTTTGAGGAACCGCCACACAGCTTTCCACAGTGGTTGGACCAATTTGCATTCCCACCAGCAGTGTAGGAGAGTTCCTTTTTCTCTACATCCTCACCAACATTTGTTGTTCCCTGTTTTTTTTTTAATACGTGCCATTCTTGCTGGTGTAAGGTGGTATCTCATTGTGGTTTTTATTTGCATTTTCCTGATTTTGAGGAATGTTGAACATTTTTCCATATGCCTATTGGCCATCTGCGTTTCTTCTTTGGAGAAGTGTCTTTTGAGTTCTTCTGCCCATTTTTTGACTGGATTTTTTGCTTTGTTTTTGTTGACTCGTGTGAGTTCTTTGTAGATTTTTGTGATCAGTCCCTTGTCTGTTGTATGGAGTGCAAAACTTTTTTCCCAGTCTGTAGGCTGTTTCTTTGTTTTGATTAATGTTTCTGTTGCTGTACAGAAGCTTTTTAGTTTGATGTAATCCCAGCTATATGTATATAGTTTTAATACTTTGATGATCATCCATTTTGTTTTCCTTAGATGCTAGACCCAGAAATTCTACTTCTTTGTATTTATCCAAAGAATGCTAAAACAATAATTTGAAGGAATGTGTGCACTCCTGTTCATTACAGCACTATTTATGACAGAAAAGTGCCCAACAGCAGAGTACTGGATTAGAAAAATGGAATACTGCTAAGCTACAATAAATGATTTTCAGTTATAAAATTGGCCAGATGTGGGAGTATTGATTGGAAAGGGGGCTGAGAAAAATTTTGGATGTTATAGAAATTTTCTTTATTTCATCTGTCATCAGTGTTGCATAGGAGTATATATGTAACAAAACTCATCGAATTATATCTGATCTGTAGGATGTATTTTATGACATATATATTATACATGAAAATAAAATGAGGAAGAGTTATAGAAGGACTAATCTATTTTATCCTCCACCAGCATATTTACTTATGCCCCAGGAAATGTTGAAATTATTGTTCTGTTGCCTTTAAACAGTTTCAGTGTTGGCAAAAGAGTGAACAAATACATGGTGGGTACAATGTATTTATTACTCTCCCTTCTAAGTCTGATCAATTCTCCCAAAGGAAATGCATTCTATATTCATGGAAACACATACTATGTGTGTGTGTGTGTGTGTGTGTGTGTGTGTGTGTATGTATATATAAGGCTATATATAAATAATACATAAACTAGATATGTATACATGGATATATGTATGCATACATACATATATATAGTATGTATATAGTTTTCCTGTTATTTTGAACAGATTTTTTTTTTAAATATTGGATAATTTTCAAATTCCCCATTGAGTCTTATTTGACTCAATGAGTCAACTCATTGACTCATTGACCCCATTGAGGGGTCAACTCATTGACCCCATTGAGTCAACTCAATTAAGTATAATCTAGAATATTTTTGCTCTTCAGAATTATATTTTATCTTCCAACTTCTCCATCTCTTCTACACAAGAAGCTAGTGTTGAGTTCATGTTTTAATTAGTTTTTATCTTCTTTTAATGAATTCATTATATTTATAGACTTTTTTAAAATGCCTCAAATTATTTATAGAAAAATAAAGGCACACAATATAAAAGTCTAATTCATCAAACCATAAAACCAAACCACACACCTAGAACTCCTTGGGACATACAGATAAAGAAACACACAAATTAGAAGACACAAGTTCAAGAGTCGGGAACTGACACCATCAACTCTTTTCCTTTTTTGAGAACTAACAATCGAGGAAAACACAACAAAACAAAACCTTCCACAAGAATTGTGTGTTATAATATGGAAAGTAAAGAAATCTAGCTAATTTGCTTAGGAAATTTCTCTCAATACCTGTAGTTAAGAATAAATTTGTATATTTTATATTGATTCTTTTTGTCACTACACTAAATATCCTTGAATGGTAATAACCAGTTCTGCTGCTCATGAAGTACGTTTGTCCATATTATCTCTTGCTTTCTAAGTAGCTCTTCATTTCTGCTTGTTGCTGCTATGGTTATAAAATATACTATTCTTAGAGTTATTGAACACACAATAATACTATAAAACAGTGTCTTTGGTGGATATTTAAGCAATTTAAATGTTGAGGCAAAATAATTTAATTCCCTACACACATGTTGAATGTTTCTAAGAACATTAAAAAAATGGAAAAGCATTCCAAATTCTTATAAACTTATTCAGACTTATTAGTGTTCTAAAACCAATAAAATCAAGAAGAAAATAATTAATGCATGGTATCTTTCTTTACTATCCATTGATTCAGAGTTGAGAAAATCAATAATAACTCAATCTTTGTTTTGTGTTATCTGTGACTTAGGAAGCAAGTTAAACCCATCAACTCTGAGATCCATTAGTCTTGAAGTACTTTTTAAATTTTCTATTGAGCTAAATTAACAATAAAATTGTTATCTCTTTTTCTAGTCAAGATCTGCCTTTATTCATTTGCAAAGCTAACCATAAACATTAAATAACTGTTAGATTTTAATCATTTTGGAGAATTTTTAGAATGTCATTATGAAACAAATTGTATGAAATCTTTAATTTGTAAGTTAGGTATTTAACATGGGTAATGGAGAGCCCTACTACCTATTATATCATATGAATATGAATAGATCACAACTAAATTTCAAAGTACACATGTTTCTCAAAACAGCTACAAATTATTGAATATGTAAGGGTTTTATGTCATGTAGATATTTGCCACATTTTTTCCTATATGTAGGAATTAGTTGATAACAAAACAAATTTTATAGCAATTTTAGACCTTCCCAAAGTTATAGATTGAATTTATTACATTATTATTACAATACCTTATGTATGTATATATAGATATATGTATGTGTGTGCATATATATGTATATAGTATACATATGTTATTATTTTATTACTCAATCCAACAAGTATTTGCTGAACTTTTGCTATATTTATGGAACTATGTTGTGTGCTAAGGATATTAAGCTTAGCAAGGCCGGTGTCTGCCTTCCAGGAATATTATCTTAACAAAAATAAAACAGATACTTAAAATGTAGTGTAACAAGTTCTCTGATAGTGGATGTTAGATTTTCTAAAACTCTTAGTTTATCTTCAGTTTACCATCTACATCTTCATTTTGTTAAAATAAAATGTAATAGAATATCTTCATGTTTTTCTTGAGGACTTTGTCATCCATGATCGCTTTCTGCAAGTATACAACATTATGATTTTTCATAAATCTTATTTTAAAAATTCTATGGCCAATCAAGTAAAGATAATCCTAAAACCTAAGCACCAGGTTTGTAATAGATGGTGACATACTGTGAAATGTGTACACATGAATGTAGCAACAGAATCTAGTTTAATTTATTCCTGCTGGTAGATAATAACAGGAAGTCAGGCAGATTGATGTGCAATTGCTATTTATCCAGTCACACATTGTTTGTGATAAGCACAATGTATGAGACCTCCTTTCTGCCTCATTAAATAAGTTAATCATGTAAATCAGAGGTAAATTTTTCAGAAAATATGGGTATAGTTTAAACATAAATGATGGATTTTTCATTGCTAAGAATAAAAACAATGTGACAATGTCCAGGTGTCAGTCACAAAACATTATCATTCTTTAGCATCTAATGTGAATGAATGGAAAATTAAAAGGTCAAATTGATATATACTGCTATCTGTAGAACATGATCACCAATACAAATCATTTTACATAATTAAAATAAGTCTAAAGGGCTCAAATGCTGTGATAAGAATTGAAAATGAGATGCATATAATTTCTGTGAAGTGCATGAAAAGACTTTTCCAACAGAACTCAAAAATTCCTCATTTAGTCAATGAAAAATCCATTAATACACGTTTAATGAGGTGATGGCAAAAAACTTAGTATGACTGAATCCTATTATTTTTCCCAGTCCCTCAAAGTTCCATGTGGATTCTACTACTAAGAAGAAGTAGTATCTAGAGAGTAAAGACAACATCTAAAATATCAATGGAGAGAAAAACAAAGAATGGAGAGGAAGATGTAAAGATTGTCATTACAAAGTGAATCATTGCAATACTGTCCTGGAGGCAATTTCATTGATGTATTGCATTTCCATTTTCATCAGTTCAGAATTCTTTAAATGTACCTTTTATTTTATTTAATGAAAAGTTTATATTTTTAAGTTCCAAATATTTGAGGGTTTTCTACATATATTCTGCAACTCATTTCTAACTTAATCCTATGTGTTCAGATAACATACTTTGTGTGACTAAACAGTTTAGATTTATGGAGGCTTGTTATGTGGCTATCTTGGTAAATGTTTTCTATTCATTTAAAATGACTTCATTTTCTGCTTTTGTGTAGTAAAGTATTCTGTAAATCTCAATTAGGTGAATATGATTGATAGTGTCTTCCCATCTTTTATGTACTTACTGATATTCTCTCATTTCTGTCAATTGTGATAAGAGTCAAAAATTTTGACCATTATTTCTTCAGATACTTTTTCTGTATTCAACCTTCTCTCCTTCAGGGTCTCAAATTACTTATCATATATATTTGATTTCATGACATTATCCCACAGTTCACAGATGCTCTCTTCATTCTTTTTTTTCTGATGTTTTTAATCTATATTTAATTTCAGATACTCTATCTGTCTTTATATTCACCGAAAGAATTAAGCTATCTTTGTTTAATTATAATCCACTTCTTTCTGAATTTTTTTAATATATATTTTTATTGTGATTTATATATTTTACATTTTGTATTCCCATTGGGTAACCCACCACCAATTCACCCGTGATCCATCTCTGTTGTCCCTTGTGTTCTTTTCTACTCCATTTTGTGCCCTTATCCTCCCCCTCCCCCCGCCCCCCAAGTGTCTCTCTCCTATTTGGTTTCCCTATAGTCCTGTTATAAGTGAAACCATTCGATATTTTTCTCTTTCTTTCTGGTTTGTTTCACTGAGTATGATCCCCTCTAATTCCATCCATGTCGCTGCAAATTGCATGTGTTTATCTTCTTTGAATGCTGAATAGTATTCCATTGTGTATATGTACCACATCTTCTTGCTCCAGTCTTCTATTTTTGGACATCTGGGTTGCTTCCATACCTTTGCTATTGTGAACAGTGCCACCATGAACATACGGGTGCATGTATTGTTTTGAATTAGTGTTTTTGTGTCCTTTGGGTAAATTCCCAAAAGTGGTATTGCTGGATCGTATGGAAGCTCCGTGTTTAGCAGTTTGAGGAATCGCCATAGAGCTTTCCATAGTGGTTGGACCAATTCACGTTCCCACCAGCAGTGTAAAAGAGTTCCTTTTTCTCCACATCCTTTCCAGCATTTGTTGTTGCCTGTATTTTTAATGTGTGCCATCCTCACAGGTGTGAGGTGGTATCTTATGGTGGTTTTGATTTGCATTTAGTGATGTTGAGCATTTTTTCATGTATCTGCTGGCCATTTGCAAAATCTTTAAGGACACATCCCCCAAAGCGAAGGAAGTGAAGGACAAGATAAACAGGTGGGATTACACCCAAACAAAAAGCTTCTGTACAGCAAAAGAGACATTAACCAAAACAAACAGACACCCTACCAACTGGGAAAAGATCTTTGTACACAATACATCCGATAAAGGACTGATAACAAATATTTACAAGGAACTCACACAACTCAACAAAAACAAAGCTAACAATCCAGTCAAAAAATGGGCAGAAGAGCTGAAAAGGCACTTCTCCAAAGAAGAAAAGTAATTATAATCCACTTTTAATTCTATCCTGCTAATTATCCACTGTTAATTTCAGCTCAAAAAATGTTTTAGCACTTTTGTATACTATTCTGTCATGGTTTTATTTTGGGGAAGGTTTCTGTTGATTTTTCTCCTCTATAAGTTATATTTACCTGCTTTTTTAAATGTCCAACAATTTCTGATTAGGTGCCAGATTGTAAGTTGTGCCTTTTTGGGCACAAAGATAGAGCTTTGTTCTGAGATACAGTTAGAATTGTTTGGAAATGTTGGTATCTTTACATTTTTTTTAAGCTTTGTTTAGCAGAGAAGAGCAGTGTTTATCCTGGCTCTAATGTTGCTCCATTATGAGCTAGTACTCCACACACTGCCCAGTATATTATGAGGAGTGACTATTTCCCTAACCCAGGTAGTTTATTTAACTGAAAATTTAAAGATACCCACTGTAGCTCTCTGGAATATTATAGTTATGCAGCCCTCACATTAGCAGTGTTCATAGTTTTGGCCCTCCCTGAGTTTTAACAACTAACTTTTCAGTGCAGAGAACCCTCAAGGTTTTATTCAATTAATCTGCTCTGTATTATATGTTAGAGTCTCTCTAAGAGGTGAGTTCAAGCAATCTTAGGACTTACTTTGAGCACTTGATAGTAAATCTGGTCCTTATTCATCTTGTCCTAATAAGGATATCTGAATTCATTGAAATTGCATATTGACCTTAGATTACATTTTACATCCTATGCCAAGGTTTACTGAAAAATGCAATTTTCTAAGAATGAGAGTCAATATATTTAAAGGAATTGTTCTCTAATGTTTAATTAGGATATCATTTCAGAATGTAGCATCATAATTTGAGCAATTCCATTATCACTGAAAATCATTTGACATGTACTCTCTGGCTGGAAGTACCTTTGGCATAAAGAAATTTGCACTCTTCTCACTCAGACATTTCTCCCTTGGAAGCCATATAAAGAACATGCCACAATCTAATTATACACTCAGAACTACATGATGTCTCATAACCTGCTTTTTTTCCCCCAGAACAAAAAAAAAAAAAAAATCCTAGACTTAGAAGAATCACTTAGTAGTAAGAATAATTTATCCTGTCAATTCACTGTTTGGAGGTAGACAAATCTATCCTGGAATGATTTGATGATATAAACTCTGGAAAACCTCTAAGTGGCATCTTGGAACATATTGTTCCACCTTTGTTGATTGCTAGTTAGCTTTACAGGATGTCTAATTGACTTAACAGAGAAGATGACAAGAATCTGCTTGATTTAATTGTGTTCAATCAGGATGCCATTTGCAGTCTAATTAATATTTACCTCACCTCTAGTGACCTTTAAGGAAATAAACTCGGGAAATCTTCTAGATCAATAACCATTGCTTTCTCTGAATTGAAATCATTCTTCTACATGCAGATTGTATATTAAATGTAAGCAATTTTATAGATGTTTAGAGTACTGATGAAGGAAACAAATAGAAAAGATAAGAATATGTTATGTTTATTCTTTCCTCCAGTGATTTCATGAAAGAGTAATTTTTTTGTAAAGATTTATTTATATAAGCTAGACTGTGGGCCAGAGTTGTGGGTTGGTGAGAGGATTCACCAGAGACAGAGTAGGGAGTAAAACAGGCAGATCAACCAAAGTACACTGCTGAGGGAAACAGCGGGTGAGACAGGAGAGGTCTGCTGTGCCATGTGGGAATCTCCCTGGCCAGGTAGCAAACTCATGCTACAGTGACGCTGGACAGCTTCATAGTGCTGCACTTAACCTGTTGCACCACCAGGGAAGCCCAAAAGAGTAAATTTTTACAAAACTTCTCAAAAATACCTTAAGAATGACTTCTTATAATGTGAATAAAGAGTTTTTAGCAAGTTAGCCTTTCTAACATTGCTCTCTGACTTGGGGGGATAGTCTCTTTGCTTTCTTCATGTCAGGTTTCTCACCTGAAATATATTCATAATGTGTTTTTCTCTTGTATGGACTACATGAGATAACAGTTTTGAAAATAACTTTGAAATACAGACTATCCATTACACACACGATGTAAAGCCACAATATTTTGTCTCATTTTTGAATTATTCCTTTATAAAGGCATACTATGATGGTAGAATGCAAAGATTGAATCCATCATACATATTTTTCTATAAGGTCCTCTAAAAGAGTCAAAATAGGAAACCAGAGGAGATGGGAAGCTATTCCCATAAATCACAGAAAATGGTATAAATCAATTTTACCTCAATAAAAAGTAAAAATAAGGAGGAAAACAATTACCCTTCAATTTCTGTGTAGTCTGCATAAAAGTGAGAAGAGTAAAAAATTGAAAAACAAATCACAGGATTTGCTTATAATAGCAGGGAATATTCTATAATCCTTTCTCCTTAGCAATAGATAGAGACCTTTTCAAATCAGATTCACCTGGAAGTTGGCTTCCTCCCCCTTAAAATGCCAAGAGTCTCCATACAACAGAACAAAGTCCCCAGGAGAACATGAAATCACTCCCAGAGGATACCACTGCACCTGGCACTGCAATGAAATATGAAGAAGTAAAAAACTAGCATTTTAGTATTATATACTTCTACATATTTATCAGGAAGAGTTGATAGTGATTTTCTTAATCGATACCTTGAACTACTACACAGAAAAATACTAAAAGATCTTTGAAGCATTTGTGATTAATTTGATTCAGAATAAAATGAAAGATATTTATTTCCATTAGCAACACACAAATGCATATTAATGTCTCTTAGAGATTGGGGTGTTTTTAAGTTTCTTTATATAAAAAAAATACCAGTGAGTTCAATGTATATTAAGAATATAAGCTCATTTTTAAGTAGCCTTTATAATTTTTCTCAAAATTTATGACTATTATTTAAAAAATTATTATCATTGCTATAACACTGATTTAAATTGTTGCATATTAGAAGTATAGGAGCTCTCAGGTCTTATTATCACACCACACCCACCAACAAGACACCCTAGTCTACCACCATAGTCTATTGTGCTCCCTGCCCACCTTATTCTTGCTTACTCTTATTCTCCCTCCTGTTGCCCCTCTGGTAGCCTCAACTCTATAGTCAGGTTTCTAGTGTTAGTTCTTAGTTTGGTTTTATCTGACCCTTCATTTAGTTTCTCTATATTCCACATATAAATGAAACCATCCATTATTTATGTTTCTGCTTTTGATTTACATCACTTAGCAAAATCCCCTCCAGTTCCATCCATGTTGCCACAAATGGAAAGAATTTGATCTTTTTATTTTTATAGTTGAGTAGCATTTCTTTAAGTACCACATCTTCTTGATCCACTCATCTGTTTGAGGCCTCCCAATAAACATGGGAGTGCATGTTTCCCTTTGAATTAAAGTATTTTTGCATCTTGAGGGGTAGAAACCTAGGAGTGGAATTGCTGAGCCATATGGCAAATCCACTTTTAATCTTTCAGGAAAACTTCATTCTGTCTTCTTCTTTTTTTTTTATAATATGTATTTTTATTGTTATTTATGTCTTTTACATTTTGCATTCCCCTTGGGTAGCCCACCACCAATTCACCCATGATCCATCTCCATGGTCCCTTGTGTTCTTTTCTATTCCATTTTGTGCCCTTTCCCTTCCCTCCCTCCGGCTCCCTCCTCCCCCCCCCCCACTGATTGTCTCTCTCCCACCCAGCCTCCCTATAGTCCTGTTATAAGTGAAACCATTCGATATTTTTCTCTTTCTTTCTGTCTTATTTCATTGAGTCTTCTATAGAGAATGGACATGTCTACGTTCCCACCAACCTTGACAAGAGTTCCTTTTTCTCTAGATCCTCACCAACACTTGTTGTTTCTGGTCTTTTCATTGTGGGCCATTCTTAGACGTGTGAGTTGGTTAAAAGCTCCATCCCACCTACAGCAATATGCATAGTCAATGCAATCTCTATTGAAATTTAAATGGCACTCCTCTAAGAAACAGTACACGCAATACTGAAACTCATAGAGGACCATGAACAACCCCCGATATCCAAAACTATCCTGACAAAAAAAGAGGAATTATAGCAGCTTCACACCTCCATACTTCAAATTATAAAACTTTTTATTCCCTTTTTATTTTATCACAGACATGAGTGATCCTATTTCCTTCCTTAATGGCTCCTTGAACTTGAGAGATGCATTTGCATGTCCCTTGAATATAATAGCTTATTCTTGAAGGGTACTTACTCAATGTGTGTACCATTCTGAAAAGTCTGATCTCACTCGATGATCCCAGTAACACTTTTTATATTATCATATGTTTTTCATACTATACATTATGAAATATTATGAAAATATATATTTATATATTATAATACTATTTAATAGTAGGTACTATTATTTTGTATATATAGGAAACTCAGGCATATAGAGTTTGAATTATTTTTGGTTCATCGGCTGATAAATGGATAAGCCAGGTTTAAAACTGGACTGTTTGATTCCTAACCCTAGGGTCCTAAACAATGTGAGATATTATATTTGCTACAAAAACCCATTCTGTCACTTTTTGGTTGCCTTTAGCACTTTGTCCCATCAATAATCACTCTCTCCACAATGCTGACCTTCTCTCCCTACATTTTACTTTTTATCTCTCCATTTTCAATGACTATTTCTACTCTGATTACATGTTAAAGTTTTTCTATTTCTTTAAAACTTTATAATAACACGGTTCTTACCCTCCAGCTCCAAATCCTTCCTTTGTGTCAAAATCTTTGAAGCAATAGTCCACTTGGCCTCTATTCCTGATTTCTCATTCACTTTATTTCACTCACTATACATATGAAATTTTACTCTTAAAATTTAACAACTTCCTAACCCCTCATTTTTATTTTCAATTTACATTGCATTTAATTTTTCTGCCAAATTTGGTATCTTTACTATATTTACTATCATTTTTTGAACATATAACTTCCTTACATCATAAATTTTCAGGAATTTTTAAATAATCATAATATTGCCTTCAATTTACCATTCTTCCTGACTTCCCATATCCAACTGCTCTCCAGTCAAAACAATTTTATCACTGTAAGTACCTGAAACTTCTCTTTCTCCCTCTTTTATTCATTGTAATCACTTTAGTTCTTTCATGCTGCCTATTTTATTTTTTTTTTTAGGATTTATTTATTTATATAAGCTGTGGAGGAGGCTAGAGGTGTGAGGTGATGATAAGATTCACCAGAGACAGAGTGGGGAGCAGCACAGGCTAAGTGGACTATTGCTCCCACTACTCGGGGGAGCAGCAGGCAAGACAGGAGAGGTCTGCTGCTCCATGTGAGACGCTCCCTGGCCAGGGATTGAACTGCTGCAGTGGCTCTGGATAGCTTCATAGTGCTGCAACTTAACCCATTGCACCACCAAGGAGGCCCCTCATGCCGCCTATTTTAAAGCAACTGAATTGTTCCCCCTGATTTTAGATTCTCACCATTTTTATTGTTTTCACACTGCCAACAGTTGCCTTGCTAAAGTTTAAGTGGTCTCCAGTCCCCTAGTGAAAAGTTCTTGTAATCATCCACATAAGGTCTTTCTCAGTTTAAACACAAACTACTGTGCAATCATACCATTACCACGTAGCCAATAACACATCCCATATGGTGCTCTACCCAAAGTCGCTACTCAACCCTGAGACTAACTCCTCTGTGACCTAACATATAAGATTGTTTTTTTGTATTTTGTTTTGTTTTTGATGTATCTATTTTATTCTTTCCCTTTCTGCCAGAAAAACTCCTAATTAACTTTAATCATAAGCTTAGTGCTAAATTGTTTTTCTTCCTATCTTCCTATCATCTTCAATCCCTGCTCACTTAAGACAGAATGGATGCAATCTCCTCAGAATTTCTATGCAAAATATTTAGAAAAAAAATCTTATATGTAACACAAATTTTAAACAATTGCTTTTATAATATACTTTTATAGTAGGTTATTTTTTTATATACTATGTAATAATTATAATATATCATGAAGGAGCTATCAATCTTATCTTTGTGTTTTAAAAGCATTAATATATTTGGGGCCTCCCTAGTGGCACAGCAGTTAAAGTCTCAACACTATCAAGCTATCCCCAGCCATTGCAGCATGAGTTCGATCCCCAGCCAGGGAGCTGACCCACATGGTGCAGCAGTCCTTTTCTGTATCACCCGCTTCTCCCCTCAGCAGTATATTTCAGTAGATCTACCTATTCTGCTCCCCACTCTGCCTCTGGTGAATCTTCTCACCCCATGCACCTCGGGCCTATATCCCAGTTCTTGTATGAATAATAAATAAAAATAAATATTTTTAAAAATTAATATATTTGGCACTTGTTAAATACTCAGAAAATATTTTATGGAGTGAATGAAATTAAAGAATTAAAACTTAAAACTTCATCTCCTCAGTTAATGTTGAACTGTAATTATAAATAGATACTATCTTTAGAGTTCACATCTTTTCGTGAATTTTTAAAAATTCGAATAACTGGGGAGTGAATTGGTAAGAAATCTGAACCATTATATAACTCATTTTCCTCAACTAAAACATTATTGTAGGATTTAAATAAGTTTATACACACACACACACACACACACACGAATATAAAATGATTAGTGCTTAAGTAACATATGTTTGTCTCTAATAACATTAAATACTACTATTATTTTCCATTTCCCTGTTCTTTTTTTCTCTCTGGTTACTGTATGCAATGCTTCCTATATATGGAAAAAAAAAGATGTCAGGTTTTCCCTCTGAAGGCAGAGATCAGTGATTTCTCTTAAAGGAAAAGAGATACATGTAACTAAATCCAGTTCTCTTTGATGAAAAATGAAAGTCAGAGCAGAGTAGTAGGAATTGCTGTTTCTATTATTATTATTTTGTCATCATTTTTATTATAAGAACATGAAACTTTTAGTCACATTATTACAGTCTCATGTTAAAAATTTAAAAATTTTGAAAAGTGTGTTTATCATACACTTTGAAAGGGATAACACAGGAGCTATGAGACATTGAAATATAGATAGACTTTTACTTTCCACCTTAGCACCTAAATGTATAAATTACCTGCATTTTAAAAGTTCTCAACTAATGTTGCATTTAACCACAGTTCTTTGTTGTTGTTACCTTTTCAAAGTAATTTGTGCTGATTAGCAGTCATCTATGTCTTCATCTATATTACTTTTAAATATCTATTAAAGTTTTCTATTGAAAGTTATCTTGAGAGGATAATTAAACTCCCAGTTTTCTTTAATAGAAGTACATTACAATGTAGAAAAAAAAAAGATAATATCTGGGCCTCCCTGGTGGTGCACTGGGTTAAGTTGCAGCATTGTGAAGCTCTCCAGAGCAGCACTGCAGCATGAGTTCAAGTTTGATACCTGGCCAGGGAGTTTCCCACATGGAGCAGTAGACCTCTCTTGTCTCACCTGCTGCTCCCCCCAGTAGTGTACTTCAGTAGATCTACCTGTTCTGCTCCCCACTCTGTCTCTGGTGAATCCTCTCATCACCCCACACCTCTGGCCTCCACCCCAGGTTGTATGCATAAATAAATTAAAAAATGTAGAGAAAAGATAATTTCTAAGAGCTGCCCCTCAATATATGAACCACCTCTGATTACACCCTTTTGTAGGCTTCAGGTTCAAACTGGCTCTGAAAGAAGAAAATATGATGTTTATCTGAGAGGCAGACGGATTAAGAATCTGTTTTCATTCTTCTCATTTTCCAAGTGGCTGAAATTGCCTGAAAACTTGTTTTTCTACCAAACAGAAACCAGAATTCATTAGCTAAACAGATACTCTTGGAGAAGCAGAGAACAGCACAAGGAGGAGTATGTGTCAATAAAAATAATTGTTTGATTTCAAATTTCCCTAGTAGTTATAGTCTATGATTTTATTTCTTTTTTTTAATATATATTTTTATTGCTATTTATGTCTTTTACATTTTGTATTCCCCTTGGGTAGCCCACCACCAATTCACCCGTGATCCATCTCCATGGTCCCTTGTGTTCTTTTCTATTCCATTTTGTGCCCTTACCCTGCCCCTTTCCCCTCCTCCCCACCCTGCTGAGTGTCTCTCTCCTATTTT
>PVIJ01004325.1:45009-94392 GCA_004024925.1 Scalopus aquaticus
GTTATAAGTGAAACCATTCGATATTTTTCTCTTTCTTTCTGGCTTATTTCACTGAGTATGATCCCCTCTAATTCCATCCATGTTGCTGCAAATTGCATGTGTTTATCTTCTTTGAATGCTGAATAGTATTCCATTGTGTATATGTACCACATCTTCTTGATCCAATCATCTATTTTTGGACATCTGGGTTGCTTCCATATCTTTGCTATTGTGAACAGTGCTGCAATGAACATACGGGTGCATGTATCAATTCGGATTAGTGTTTTTGTGTCCTTTGGGTAAATTCCCAAAAGTGGGATTGCTGGGTCATATGGAAGCTGCATGTTTACCAGTTTGAGGAATCCACCATACAGCTTTCCATAGTGCTTGGACCAGTTCACATAGTCTATGATTTTCAAAATGTAATCCTTAGACCACCTACATGAGAAGAAACTGGAGCATTTCCTAACTATGTAGCTATCTGGTTTCACTCCAAATCACAAGTTTTTCTAGACTTACAAAGTCTATTTAGACAGTACTGGCCTAAAGATTCCTAACTTATGATCATTTTGCTTTACAATTGTGTTAAAGCTATACACCTTCAGTTAAAACCACATGGTACTCTCATGACTGATGTAAAGAAGTAGGGTTGCCATTTCCTGTCATCTTATTCAACTTGTAGTATTTTCAAGTAAAGAATTTTTTGTTATGACTCCATCATAAGTCAAAGAATATCTGTATTTTTAACAAGCACTTCAGTTGATTCTTTTGCTCTTTAAAATTCCCATGTAACTAGTGCTTTGCTGTACAAAGTGTGGTTACAGAGTAATTCCAGGAGGAAATGGGATGACCTGCATTGTGAGTTGTCACCCATATGCTTAAGAACTGAGAACAAGACCCAAAAGTAGACATGCAGAAGAAAATTAAAGCAAACAAAAAAGGTTTATTTACAAGAGGAGTGAAAAAAGGAGAGAGAGAGAGAGAGAGAGAGAGAGAGAGAGAGAGAGAGAGAGAGAGAGGTGTGTTAACTGGTTGACACTTTCTGCGAGAAAAGCCATATGAGCCATATGAACTAAGTCACTAGCTAGGTGATTTAGTTCATGTAGGAAAGTAGAAAGTGAGCTCACTCATCCATTTAGTTGTAAGCCAAACATGGCTATTTAACTCTGTCTCTAGTCCCATGTTGTCTCCTGTTCAGGAACGCAGAGTCATAGTCTGCTGGGGGCTGTAGCCCCATGTGCCTGAGATCTCATCTCTGGAAATGGAGTAATATGAATACCTCAGGGGATGAGTCCTCTCAAGACCTCTTTCCCTGACTCGGAGTTTGCTCCTTACTGTTTGTTCTAACAGTATGTTCTGAGAAAACAAATGTATCAGCTTTTACTATCCAAATACCTTCTGAACTGAAGTCTACAATTTAACTTGTCATTAAATGGTTCATATGCACTTTATGGTCTAAAAAGCACTATTATGATCTATATGATTTCAGAAGTCAACTGTATCATGAATCTATGTGATATGATTGAATAGTGACGTAGGACACACCACCTAAAATTATTCTCCAGAGCTTGAATCCCACCATTACTCATTCTATTTTTAACATTTCTCAGGAAAATATGTTTAAACTACTATACTTTGAGATTCTTGTGTGTGTTTAAGATTGATTTATTTATACATACAAGAGCTGGGGTGTAGGCCAGAGGTGTGCGGGGGGAGGGTGAGAAGATTCACCAGAGATAGAGTAGGGAGCAGAAAAGGCAGATCCGTTGAAATACACTGCTGGGGGGAGCAGCGGTTGAGACAGGAGAGGTTTGCTGCGCCATGTGGGTCAGTTCCCTGGCTGGGGATCGAACTCATGCTATAGTGGCTGCCAATAGCTTCACAGTGCTGGGACTTAACCCTTTGCACCACCAGGGAGGCCCTCTTGTATTTTTTTTTTTTTAAGTTCTGTTTGGTACCACATATTTAAAGAGTACTGATGGACTACTTTGATTGGTCAATTGACATCTGGATGCCTCTTATCAACCTGGTGCAGAAGCATGTAGAAAATGAATATGAACAGTCTCTATTACAATAATAAGAGAAACACCCAAAGTCAGAGTTAGCACAACCTGCTTTCAGTCATCTATTCATTTGTTTTATTCAATATTTAATAAGCTACATCTGTGAGTCAGGGTTTAAAATATCATGTAAAATATTAATAAAATCAAATATTTATTGACCACTTTTACTATGTATCTGTGGCTCTTCTTGTCACATGTGTTACTGCATTTAATCGTTACAACCCTATAATAGAATAACAGAAATTGCAATTACTTCTGTTTTACAAGAAAGGAAACTGAAGTCAGAGAGCTGGAATAACTTGCTCAAAGTCACCCATCCAGAAAAAAACGTTATTTAGAACTTGAATCTACCTCTCTTTCAAAAGAGCTCTCTTATAACTTATACTACTCTCTTAAAACTTATACTATGTTACTCTGCAAGGAAACTGGGATTTAGATCATCAAAGGCCTTAACTAACACACAGGTGAAAAAAAAGTCTGAACATGCTAAATTTGGGGCAGACAGGAGGTTCAGTGCAAGCATGGAAGGAGTAAAATTCATGGATCTGGGCCTCCCTGGTGGCGCAGCGGTTAAGCACTGCGCTGTGGAGCTGTTGGCAGCGGCAACGCGAGTTCGACGCCCAGCCAGGGAGAATCCCACATGGTGAGGCAGACCTCTCCTGCCTCGCCTGCTGCTCCCTTTAGCAGTGTATTTCTGGTCTGCCTGTTCTGCTACCCTCTCTGTCTCTAGTGAACCCTCTCACCGCCCCACACCTCTGGCCTGTACCCCAACTTGTATGTATAAATAAAAAATAAATCTTTAAAAAAAAAAGAATTCATGAATATACTGGAAGAGCTGGAGAAGGCACATGTGTACTTGGAGGCATGGAGATAGGAGCAGCATTCAGGGCAAATGTAGCTGCACATACTATGCATAAAACATGAGAAGATGTGCCATGTTTCGGCAACTATAAGTTCCCTGTTTTTTCTGGGGCATATTTTTGAGATGAGATTGAAGTAAGAAATGATGAGCTGAAAAGTAAGGGGCCAGTATTGAACAGAGTGCTTATATACCAAGAATTTCTGATTTATAATAGCAAAGATATAAAGCTATTGAATACACTTAAACATAAAAATCATTAGATCTCTTCAGATAAATTAATTGTTAAAGATGGTAATTAGTAGTGTAAACTTCTAGATAATGATGAATCCCAGTGGTTTGGCTGGAAACAGCTGACTTGCTGTATTTGTAAAGCCTTCTGGGCCCCAGGGAAAGGTAAACATAACATGATTTCTTATGCCAGAGGGAAAGGCCTTCCTAGCAGTTTTTTTTTTTTCTTTTTTGGCCTGGTAATTATATGTGCACACTTTTTTCCACTAGTGAGTGAATTGTTTTCCTTAAAAGTAAGGTGCATTCAAAAATTTAAATGTTAATTTGAAAATAATCCTGGCTTATTTTTAAGCTTTTTTTTTTTTATAATACTAGTTTGTTTAGTACTTTGGGATGCTAGAGATGCCATATTATTAGGCATAATAACTAGTGGTACCAGAATCTATTGAGGTACAAATGAATGTACCCATCAACAAGTGACGATAGGCAATTACCGAACAATGCCTTAATAATGACACAAGTTCCTAGCACTCAAAAACATGGTGTTTTCATACCTCTATCTGATAAAGCCATCTACCCAACCATTCAAAGAGCATAAAGCATAAATATAGCTGATCCTAGAATATTATTTGTTCAACGTCCTCCAGGTCCATTAAGCAACACATACACACACACACACACACACACACACACACACACACACACATTTTCTTTTAAAACAATAAATATTTTTAAATATTCTAATTTCAACTTGATTTAAAATAAAATAATTTGTATTTGACTAATTTTTAAAAATTGAATAGTAATAATTTCAGTAAAAAGAAGTCTTTGCCAACAAAGGGTGGGTCATGTCTATAGCAGATTTTTATTTTTTGGTATTCTGTGATCTCCTGGTTCATAGAATAAAATTACTTATTGATATATCAGTTTCTATTAATTAAATTTCAAGGAATAACAGTTCTTGTGCAACTGATACAATTTCCAGTATCTGGCACTTATAACATTCTAGGCACATAAGCACTGTTTTCTTACACTGGGTTTGGCCTGGCATTCACCCAGGAGAGATGGGCTGTTTATCATTCTTCTTAACCGTGAGAAGTGGCTCATCTGATTTTATAAAATAAAGATTTCTAGTTTGGTGATTTTTTATGACCTAAGTCAGAATATGAACTTAGGAAACTCTGCCCTAATAAGCCATGGTCTATACATTTTCCATTGCATCAGTGCTATTTTATTTGCTTTCATATTTTCTTTTCTTTCTCTTTTTTTAACATCCCCCCTTTTTGTGTCACACTGATGCTCCTTCACTGTTTCTTCCCCACAGTATATCTTTCTAGGTCACACCCTTGGTGCCTTGAGAATTTTAACAAACGTTATAAATCTACATTGTCCACATACCTGGAAATTTCTTCCCGACCTTATCCTTCATCATTTCACGTAAGGATTTGGTATGACTTTGAGTAATGGTATATTTTAAGAAAGTGTATTATCTAAATAGGCCATGCCCTTTGTTGCACAGGAGGATGTGATGGGCCTACTGGCCCTCTGCCAACAGACCATTCTGTTGCTGGTTTTCTAGCAGGAAAGTTGTCACTGTGAATCTCCCACCTCTTTCCTCAAGTCAAGCTGTGTTTTTCTTAGGGCCTCGTTATTTTCCTCTCAATCAAGAACTTGATTTATAATTTAGTGAAGGAAAATTCGAAATTAAAAAAATATCCACGCTTAAATTCTAGCTTGGTCACCTACCTGCTAAGTGAGTCAGAGTTCCCACATCTGTAAAATGAATAAAATACAGCCAACCTAGAAGAATATTGCAAACGTTAAATTATGCAATATAGACACAATACTTAATATTTCATGTGCCCTAAAGTAAATTCTCATAAATAACTACAATTGCTAGGACATGGTCAAATGGTTTTCAGGGGCCTCAACCTTTTAAGGGGAGCATATTCTGAAAGAGATTTGGCTATATGCACACATAAAAGGTAAAGGAAGCATGCAGTTATTCTGAAAGATTTTAATAGAATTAGTGTTCAGAAAGAGAAGAGAAGAAAGGATATTCTTAATAAAACTTCAAAAATTATGTAACCCCCCACCTTGGGCACATGCCCAGACAAACAGGCTTTACCTGAAGTATGGCGACTGGGCCCTAAATATTGTCACAAGTCTAAGGTACCATCTGTCAAGGAACCACAACAAAGGGGTTAGGCAGGTCCTAGAGAGCTGGGAGAGGATAGTGTCAAAATCCAAAATATAACATCCGATCACAATGAGGCTAAAGTATCAGCTGCCATTGTCTCTGCCAGGGACCAGGAATGGCCTCTCCACATTTCTGTCACCCACAAGTCTCTTCCAAGTATGTCCTCCAAGTATTTCTGCATGTCTCTGCTCAACATGTCTCCTTCCAAGTGTCCTTCCCAGCGTAGCAGGGTGCAAGTCGGGCTGCAGTAGCAAGAGAGGTGGTCACACCTGCCGTCCATGTTTTTTAGATCAACCTGGTCACTCTGATGTGCCCCTAGAGCTCAAGGAATCCGGTTCATGGCAGCTGCATGTGTGACACCTTCCATTCATGTAGGTACATCTGTAGGTATTGTTTTACCTGTAATATTTTGAACACATTTTACTTTTGGTTGTTGATTCACAGTTTTCATTTCTTAATTTCAGCCCCTAATGTTTCAGATAAGGTTTAGAAAGGATAAATGTGTTGTTCAAAGTGTAGGGACACAAAAAGAATTAGCTTTCTTCATACCATCTTGATGCTTCAATTTCAATTCATTCCATAGTCTATTTTACAGTATCTGCCAATAGCATCATTCCTTTTTTCATTTCATGTCATGTATCCATAGACCATTTTTTCTTGATAAGCGAAAAAAGCATACAGAAGTTTAATAACAGCATGTATACTTCACATACACATGAATAACGCATCCATCTAAGTGAGTATTCTGAATAGTTCACCCATCTAAGATGGCCTTTGATACCATCTTAATAGTTTATCTAGTACAAGAAAGGTTGTATCCTGGGGGTGGGAAGGAGAAATTAACTAGGTTGTTTACTACAGAGGGGAAAAAAAAGGTATTTTTGACTTCTCAGCTGAAGAGAGAGACAAGATTAGGTATCCTGGAATAGGCCCTTACATAGACAAGTTTAAATAAAAACATCAAAAGCAGTCTCCACCACCCATCAGAACCCCTGTCTGAAATCAAAATTTTGCAAAGTATTCCAGGGCCTAGACCCAAAAGAGTGGGTCATTTACCCTCTAGGGAAACAACTCACAAGAGAGTGTTAGGTTTAGTTGAGCCAGTCAAGACTTTATTAGAGAAACTCATGCATGAAGGAGTCAGTGTGGAAAAGGAGAACATTGCCTGGCTGCACAAAGGGAGTTAGGAGGCGATATATGGAGTAGGTACACGAGGCTGGGAGGAGGAGAACAGTGTCATAGCTTGTTTGGGTTGGACTACACCTGGGCATGCTCAGATAGGTTATAGTCTAACCGCACATGTGGGCACTCTCTCCAGGAAATTGAGAGATAATCATTAGTCGGCATCTAACACTTTTTATCTATTGTGGTGTCTCATGGTCAGTGTGTTCCAATTGTTTGGACAGGATAGCTAGTCCACTACTTGGTCCACTTGTTCAAACAGGACTTGGGACAACTCATCCTACCGGTTAATAACTTCTTTCTCCTGGGCTGTCTCAAGAGAAACATGTATTTTGGGGTGGCAGACTTTATTCCCCTATAGTCCTTTCTTTTAAAAGTCTCAAGAAATTCCACAATTCAGAAATAGATTTTTTCCATTATCAATTCTCAGTCCTGAGACTAGATCAGTCCAGTTAAAATGTATGTCCAATTTGGGGAGTCTTCCTAATAGGTGGGTCCAAAATTAAAACTATATTGTTTAAGTAATAAGAGGGATTTCCATAGAAACCAAAAAAGAAAAAATAAAGTTAAAGCACTTGTAGATCATTTTGAATTTGAACCTAATATTCAGTATTTAACTTACTGTGAACTTTATGATACTTTGCATATTAAATAATTTTGATAGTTTACTATCAAATTAATCTACTAAGGAGTGTTCTCTGATCAAAGCTACACTTAAATCACAGCGATCTATCAGGTTCCCCTGCTTAAATGATGCTGGAATGTATCTAATCTTTCTAACCAAACTGTTAACATTTTTTGATTTATGAGTTCTTTAGTCCAAACTTTTATCTTGAGAGTCCCTGATACATAAAATCTGATACAAAAAATATTGTGTTAATTTCATCTCCTTAAAATATAATGTAACATTGCATTGACTGATCTAAACAGTCTTGAATATTAGAAAATAATGCGTACTAGCACAAATCTTGAACAGGTCAGATATATTGGATAATCAGTTGCTTGGATTTAAATGAAGTCAATTTGTAAGATCGCAAAATTTGAGAGACATCATGGTTTTACTAGCCATTATTTGTAAGTACCTTTATCATAGTATGCAGTTATAAGTTATTAATAATTTGTGTAGCTATTAAAAATACTTTCTTTCATGAAAGACAGACTAGGCCTCATAACTTTCAGTTTCTAATTCCTAACAGATCTGAATACCAGGTTATAGTGAATTCTCTTTAGAAAATGACCTGTCATTAACCATGTTTGAATTTTCCTTCTCTCCTTGCTATAGTCTTGTGGTCACATTGATATTCACTAGAACCTCAATCAAAATTAATAAACTAAACTAAAGAAAATACAAATTAAAATTTTATTAGCAAATTATCTTTTTAATTTAGCAACTGTGAAGGAAATACTGGTTTGAGGTTTGGAGATAACCTGCATATTTATCAACACTTCATTCTCCCTCCTCATTATTTCTGTGGTCATCAAAGACATATTTTGGCTAGATAAAGAAGGATGTCGAAGACAATTTTGATTTGTCAATTATGTTAGTCCATGGCAATAATTTTGTTTTTATTTATTTTATTTTATTAATTTAATGAATAAGTTTGTGCTTTCAAGAGAGATACTTGGTGTGTGCTGAGAGAAGTGCATTTTACTAAATGTTAAATATATTCAGATCATTGATAATTTTAAATTGACCAGCTTTTTTCATGTAAAAGCAATGTTCATAGACATTTTGGAGATATGAAAAGGCAAGTTAAGGTTGCTAATTATCAAGGTATAAGGAACTTAAAATTCTTTCCATCTATAAAACCATCATTTCACAAATGATAATTTAAAGCAATGGTAGAATATATATCTAGTTAGAAAAGATATAATCCTAATTTCTAAGGAAATAAAAATAACTACTCAAAACTATATCAGTTGAATTCTTAGAAACTTTAAAACCTAAGTAGATTACTATCCTTTACAACCATGGGCATTTCTAATAAGCCATATAGTAAGCATGTTTCTTAGTGTGGGTGAAGAAGTAAAATAGAAATATCTCTCTAGGGAATCCTTATGTACATTATGTGCAGTTAGGCATGTGCTGACTCTATGAAATTGCCCCAAATCACAGGGGGTGATAATGGTTTGTAATATCCAACCAGAGACTTTACCTTAGCTTCTAACTTGAATAATTAATACTTGGCAATAGTAACTTATTTTGATATAAGAGACATCTGGCAAATAACCTATAAAAAATGAAGACATTCAATTGTCTATAAATTTTATGGAGAAAAGGATGTATTCATATATAATTAAATTAAACAAATGATCACACTGTTGAAGAATTTATTAATAATCTTTGCATAAGTTTACATTAACTTCAGTTGTTTTAGTTTATACATTCTGTTCTTGTCACCTGTGATCTATTTTTAAAATCAGAATTGCCATTTTTTAATATTATTACAGATTGAAATGTGTGGCTATATTTCATATTTTACTTGTTTTTGTTCTATAAGCTCCATCAGCAAAACACCATCTGTTACATATTAAATATGTACCATACTCTCATCAAATCTGGTTGACGTTCACAAACCAATGTTGAAGAAGTGTCGTCCCTGTGTTATTTTTAAATCACGTATTATGTACAAACATTTGAGAATTAATCCTTTAAATAGTAATATCATGTGTGTATTCCGTTTCAATGATCCCCCCCAAAAATGATAACTTTATACATTATAAATGTGCTGGGTCAATAATCAAACAAATGTTTCACCATTCTATTCTAATCAATTGTCTGACTTCTGCGAATATATTGGCATTGTAGCCTTTTAATTCCATTGATAATGTAGTTGCTCTTTGCCAGCAATATTAATTTTTTATTTAAGTTTTGACTATGTCAATCACTATTACATTGTGATTGAAAAGAAAATGCCCTATGTCAACCTAATCTTAATGTTTCTCAACATCAGAAAATATCTGTCTCTGGTCATGTTTTCATTAGTAAGAATTATTTCCAATCATATTTTCAGTACTTCTCTTTCATTCTTTAAAATCAAGTGAAACTTCAAAAGTTTTCCTCTTTTCTTATTTTTATGAGTCTAAATATTATAGAGTAACAGTAATCGATGTGATTTTTGCATGTTTTAATATGTAAAAAATGACAGCAGCCTTTACTTCTGAACAGTAAATTTATAATAAAGAAATACTAGACTGGAAAAGAAACACTCATGTCTTCCAAATAATAGTGAATAAAAAAAAATAAGAACATTTCTAAAATTAGAAAATCCAAAACTAATGTTATAGTTATCATCAACAAAGAACATATTAGAATATGATAATCACAAATATCCATTAATTGACTCCAATAAATTGTTTTATTCTGAAACTGCTTCTCACCTGCTTACCTGACTTCTTGTTCTTCCATCCCTTCCAGTCCTCCATCTTTCTTTTTTTTTTAAAGATTTATTTATTTATGCATACAAGCTGGGGTACAGACCAGAGGTGTGGGGCAGCGAGAAGTTTCACCAGAGACAGAGTGGGGAGCAGAACAGGCAGATAGACAGAAACACACTGCTGAGGGGATCAACGGGTAAGGCAGGGGAGGTCTGCCGCACCATATGGGAATCTCCCCGGCTGGGCATCGAACTCCCATCACCGCTGCTGACAGCTTCACAAGGCAGTGCCTAACCGCTGCGCCACCTGGGAGGCCCCAGTCCTCCACCTTTCACAAATTGTTCCCTTGTCTACTATGCCTCCGCTTTGTTCTAGGCCTTGAAAATAATAATAGCCTCTATGTAAATAACTCAGTTGCATAATTCTATTACTTTCAGGTGATATGCCATTTCTTTTTTTAAAGATTTATTTATTTATGCATACAGGAACTGGGCGCAGTCCAGAGGTGTGGGGTGGTGAGAGTATTCACCAGAGACAGAGTGGGGAGCGTAACAGGCAGATCTACTGCTGAGGGGAGCAGCTGCTATAGCAGGAGAGGTCTGCCATGTTACGTGGGAAGCTCCCTGGCCAGGCATCAAACTCGTGCTGCAGTGGCTGCAGATAGCTTCATAGTGCTGAGACTTAACACGTTGTGCCACCAGGGAGGCCCTATGCCATTTCTTTTTAAACTTACTTTTATGTAGAAATAGAAATGTCTTGTTTCCCTAGGCAAAGTGTAAAACCATTGAGGACCTCAGAACGTTCCAGTCTTTTGGTTTGTTCATGACATCTGGTATAATGTCATAGTTGACAACTTATAGTAATAGCTGGATGAACCAAGCTGTATTTAAAACTCCTCCCATCATCAGTTTCTCTTCTCTTTTTCAATGTTTTTAAACTAAGTAGTTCCAACAGACCTGTCATTAGGCAAAGCAGATAAAGGAAGTCATCTTCCCCAGTTAAATAAATCAGTGAGTTTTATCAGGTGTATTTCTCCTATGTACCTTGAATTTATCAATTTCTCCCACTGACACTCTTAGTTCAAGCCACCATTATCTATAACCTAGCTTGCGATGACTATAACTGGTGATTCTTCTCAAAATTATTTTTCTCCAAACACTTGTTTATTTTGTATTCAGAGCTATTTCTAAGATAAATGTTTAAATAAGTTAATCCTACTTTTTAAAATATCAATGGTTGTCTTTTGACTCATGATAAAGTCCAAACCAAGCAGGGTAGCTAGCATAAAAGGACTTTATTCTCTGGCATCCATCCATCCACCTGGTCAGTCTCATGCCAATGTCCTTAATTACTCACAATGACTGGTCATACTGAAATACTTCAAATAGCTTTCCATTTCAGTAACACTACATGGCATCTACTTCCTCTTCTTAGTATATACGCCTACATCACTTTTTACCATCTTTTGGTCTTAACTGAGATGTTTTCAAACAATATCTTATTGGTTCCCCCACTTCCCTTTTCTGTGCTTTCAAATTTACTTCATAATTTCTTCCAATTTACTTATAATTTAGTGTACTCCTAATTTTTTAAGGCTTGTTACCTGCTGTTATTGCAAGTTTTGTTTTACCCAGCTGTCTGTAAGTATATTAAATGCTGAGAACTATATCTTCTCCATAGTTTTATTACCAACACTTACAAAGAATATGTCTAATAAATATTTTTAATGAGTAAATGGATGGTTGGACAGAGAGCTAGATAAACAAGTTTTAATTTGTATTAACTATACATTGAAGGAATGAGCAATGAAATTTATATAGCACAAACACAATAACATATGCTTATCTTTTTAAAATACATTTAAAAACCACTAAATAACTCGTTAAGTTTGGTATGATATGAATAATGATAATAAATGATGAAGGTGGATATTGATGAAGACCATAAAAAATATTGGGTGCTTACTGTATGCTTGACATTGTGCTATGTCCATTTATACTGTCATTATATACACTACTTTTAACTGTTTACTAATTAATCAAGCTTGAGAGAGTAGAATATATCATATGGTAGAAAGCTAGCTCTGGTTTCTCTTTCACCACCAAAAATCCATTATAGATTTTCACTCTTCATCTATGTCACTGCAATAGAGACAATATTTTCTGACTTTATAGCTATATAGTTATGAGAAGTAAAGCAAGATGTTAGAAATGATTTTCAACTTTTAAACTACAGAAATGTGATGTAGTCATTTCTTTTCTCAATTGTAATTTATGTTTCTCCAATATCAGAAACCAATGTTGCTCTCATTCATATCCAATCACTCTGCATTGGAATCTTTCATTTTGGCTAGTCTAGTACTTACTGTGTCTCAGAGACTCCCAGATGCCACGTGTGAAGACATTATCTCATGCATTTCTGCACTCTTCCTCTTGAGTTCAGCTGACAATTTTGCCCTGATAGTTGCTTTTTTCCTAACATTTTTTTGCCATTACAAAATGTTTAAGTGAAATAAAGATTTATATAATTCACCCCAAATATTTTTAGAAATAGACTAGGGAGAAAATGAGCTAGAAATCATGAACATAAAATTTAAGTTATGAGATTACTGGAAAGGAGTAAGGATTGTCTCAGCTATCAGAGTATATTAAATTTTTAACTACCACATCAGGATTTCAGTAAGTCTATAGAGTGACTTATTCCAAAAAATTTCCAACAAAGCAAAAAATGGCAAATTAAGTAACTCCAAAATTCTTAACTCAAATTAAGTCTGTGATACCCAGATGCCAAAGCCAGACAAAGACAACACACCAAAAGGAAACTACAGCCCAATATCCCTTATAAATATAAATAGGAAAATCTCCAATGAAATACTAGTAAGCAGAATTTACAACATATTAAAAAAATTATACACAACGAATAAGTATGATTTATTCCAGGAAATTGAAGATGATTTAACATATGAAAATCAATTATTATAATATACCATATAAATAGAATGTACGAGGGAGGAAAAAACCCACACGAGCATTTCAATGGAAACAGAAAAAAAAAGGCAATTTGACATCATTTCATGATGAAAACATTCAGCAAAATAGGATTATAATGGAACTTCAACTTGACAAAGGGCATTTATGTAAAGTCCCTACTGACTATTAATAGTAAAAGACTAAAAGTGTTTCCACTAACATCTTGAATAAGCCAAGAATGTTTTCTCGCATTACTTCTATTTAACATTAACAAGCACTGCAGTTTGGCAAGAAAAAAGAAAGAAACCCATATTAGAAAGTAAGAAAAAAAATCTTTATTCACAGATGATATGATTTTATGCATAAACACTAAATATACACCTAATTATCTATTAGAATTATTCACTGAGATCAGTAAAATTGCAGGATCCCTGCTCAACATATGAGATTTAATTTTATTTCTATATTCTTGGAGTAAGTTATTTAAAAATGAAAATAAGAAAACTATTTCATGGAATCACAAAGAACAAAATACTTAAAAATTATTTTAATAAAATAAGCACAAAATTATATACTGAAAATGACAAAATTATTTTTTGAATAAATCATTGATCAAATAAATTGAGAGATGTCCAATAGATATGAATTGGAAGTCATGATTCTGTTAAAATAACAATAGTCTCCAAATAAATCTATAGATTCAATGCAATCAGTCAACTTCTTGCATAATAAGGTCATCCTAAAATTTATATGTACTTGCAAGTGAATCCACAGAGTAAAACATTAGAAAATAATAAATTTGGAGAAATTATACTTTGTTTTTAAAGTTAATAATGTCAAAACTACAGTAATCAAAATCTGTGACTGGCATAAAAATAATATCAATAGAATAGAATTGAGAATCCAGAAATATACCAGTGTATCTAAGATAATTGATTATTTTAAAATATTTATTTCTGTTCAAGTTCTACTGAGATATAGTTGGCATAACACATTGTTTAAGTTGAAGATATAAAAGTATTGATTTGATACACTTCTGTATGATAGAGTGGTTAATATCACAGCATTAGCTAACATCTCGATTAGGTCATATATTTATTATTTTTCTTGTGGTCAATACATTTTATAATTTGCTCTCTCGTCAGCTTTCTGGTTTCTGACACAATATTGCTAACACTACTCTATATCTTAGGTCCCTAGAATGTATTCACCCTATAAGTAGAAGTTTGTATCCCTGGACTGTCTCGCCATTTCCCTATCCCCTAATCTATGAGTTTGATTTTTATGTTTTTAGGTTCCACATATATAAGCAAAATAAAATATTTGTCTTTCTCTGTCTGATGACTCACTTAGCATAACACCCTCAAGTTTTATCCATGTTATCACAAATAACCTCACATCTCTTTAATTGATTCTTCTCTATAGTTTGTTGCCATGTATTGGCTATTGTGAAGAAATGCTGCAATGAATATGCAAGTGCAACTATCTCTTTTAGTTTCCTTCTTTCATTTACTTGGGATATATACCTAGGAGAGGGATTGCTTTATCATATGGTGGTCCTATTTTTAATTTTTTGAGGAACTTCATACTGATCTCCATAAGGAGTATAACAATTTATATTCCTTACCCTCATACAGCAGTTTTATCCTTTCTTCACATCCTTGCCAACACTTTTTCAGTATGAGGCTAATTGATTTTTGAGGAGAGTGCCAAGACCTCTCAATAGGAAAAGAATAATATTTTTAGCAAATTGTCCTGGACTAGAAAGCCATAACAGAAAGAATGAGACTGGACACCTATCTCATGCTACTTAAAAAAAAAAAAAAATCAGAATGAATCAGAGACCTAATGTAAGCCCTAAAACTATAAATAACAGAAAGGAAAGCAGTTGTGAAATTTCTGGTACTTGAATTAGGCAATTAAAAAAAAAAAAGAGGGCCTCCCTGGTGGCTCAAGGGGTTAAGTCTCAGCACTAAGAAGTTATCAGCAGTCACTGCAGCACAAGTTCAATCCCCAGTCAGGGAGCTAACCCATATGTCATAGCAGACCTCTCCCGTCTCGCTCACTGTTCCCCTCGGCAGTGTATTTCAGTCAATCTGCCTGTTCAGTTCCCCCCTCTGTCTCTGGTGAACCTTCTCATCCCCCACACCTCTGACCTACACCCTAGCTCTTGCATAAATAAATAAAATAAATCTTAAAAAAAAAAGACACCAGAAATAAAAGCAACATAAGGGGAAAAAATGAATTGAAAACCCATACAATGGGAGGTAATATTTGCAAATATATCTGATAATGGTTTTGTAAGCATGAAAATCTGTGCAAAGAATTGTCATAACTCAGCAAAAAAAAAAAGGATAAATACAATTGAGAAATCAGCAAGTGATTTGAATAATTTTCCAAAGAATATGCAAATTACTAATAAGAAATAAAGAGATGTTTAAGCACCCTCCCAGTTTCTTATTTAGCCTGATTGAGATGACCACCTTCCCAAAATACCAAGACTTCATGGCAGAACCCATGGGGTTCTAACCCAGTTAGAAGCCTGGCTGGGATTGATGAAGTCCTGGGCAGGAAGCCAGAGGAAAGTGTTTTTGACAAGGCATATGTGATCCTTGGCCAGTTTCTGGTGCTAAAGAAAGACAACCTTTTACAGGAATGTTGAAGGACACTGGTGCCCAGGCCAAACAGTCCTGACACTGCTTCTGGTGCCTTCCAGAGTTATGCAAAGTCTTCTAGCGATAGACTGGGGTGGGGGGTGCTCCCAATCACCTGCTCCAGCATTGAGTTTCCAAAATTTCCACCTGATGTGGGGGTCTCCTCCCTCACCCTTTACAAAGGAAAAATTTTTTTTGTCTACTCACCTCTGATGTACTCCAGAGTCTTCTGGGATTTCTCACCTCTCACCCTGGCACTTTTTTTGGATACTCACTCCTGCATACATGTCCCGTCTTCTTCCCCAGCCAATTTCATGTCAACCATGACCAGATTTTCTGAGTGGATTCCTGGCCCCTTTCATCACCTCCACCTTCACCTTTGGTCTATTTTAAGCTGTTACTTTTTGTTCCTCTTTTGGCAGAACAGTCACTGTCCTTGGAATATTTTGTAAATCAATAAAGTCAGTGAACTTCAAAAAAAGATGCTCAACATCACTAACCAATAGGGAAATACAAATCAAAACCACAGTGAGATAGCACTTCACATCCATTGGCATGGCTATCAGAAGCAAAATGGAAAAGGACAAGTGTTAGTAAGGGTGTGGAGAAACTGGAATCCTTATGTACTGCTGGTGGTAGTATAAAATGTTGCAGCTACTGTGGACATTTTGGAAGTTCCTCTAGGGCAAAATCATAGAGTTACTTTATGACCCAGCAATTCAACTACCAGCAAGTTCACTGCTAAGAGAACAGAAAATATATGTTCACACAAAAGCTTATATGTAAACGGCCATGCAATACAGTTACAATAGGCAGAATTGGTTACAATACTGTAACAAAAAGGCAGAACAACTCAAATGTCCATCAACTGATGAATAGATAAATAATAAAAGATATATTCATATAATAAAATATTACTGAGCCATAAAAAGGGACAAAGTACAGGCCCGTTGTGAACCCTGATAACATGCTAAGTGAAAGAATCTAGATATTATACACCACATATTATAAAATTCAATTAATCCAAAATGTATAGACAAATTCATAGATACATAAAGTATATTAGTGGTTACTTGGAACTGTGTATTGGGAAGAATCAGCAATGACTAATTATTATGGATTTTCTTTTGAGGGTAATGAATATGTTCTAGAATGAAAGTGATGATTGTACATCATTGTGATTTTATTCAGTGATTAAAATAGTAACTCTCAATTTCTAAAAATGATGAAATTTCTAATAGAAATGTTCAAAATAAATCCAAATATGGAAAGCAGACTATGTCTCATAGTATGTTGTGCATTCAGTGTAAGTTTTATTTGAACGGATACTGTTCTTTTAGACTTTTTCTCTGAAGTCAGTGGCATGTTGATATAGGGTTTCCCATTGTCCATGTATGGAATGTAGTACACTATGACATCTTTGCTATATCACCATGAACACTTTGAGAAAACTTTTTTTTAAATTCAGTTTACTGTGCAATTAGCTTAGTGGCTTACAAATCATGGGCATATCAATAAGTAGTTATTGAATGATTTACTGCTCTAATTTGGAGTAAGGAGGCTAATCTGCTATTATTGGCAGTACCTTGCCCAATTAACACTTTTAGAGTCAAAATACTAGACATCATGTTTTCTTGCCTTAATTACAAGTAGGATGGAGCATTTACCCACATATTAAGTTCATGAAGATGATGCAGTTAATGAACATGATGCTAAAATTTGAGGTAATTTAATTTGATGCTTTGACCTGCATAAAGTTGTATAAAATTTACCTTTTGTAGAATGAGTTATCTTCATTGGCTTAAGACTAAATGCTTCGTGACACCGTAGTGCCCTATAATGATGTAAATGAGAGAAAAGATGTCCGTCTTCTAATTACTGAGATTTTCAAACCTGTATGCAGTCGACAATCATGATAGATATTTTTTATTCTTGCTTTATAATAAAGATTTTTAAAAACATAAATTATCAAACTCAGTTCTAACATCCTTTCCATACATGGCACTTCACTGCAAGTGACAGTGGACAGTTTCTTCAATAATATTCTTAGGGGAAGAATGCTTTATTAGATTTGTCTTGTAGCTTCTTGTAGGAACCTATGTGAAACTAAAGTTTAGTGAAACAACTAAAGTTAATATTTACTAACAGCTTAGCTTTTGGTATATGACATTCTCATGCCTGATCATTTTTAGAAATAGGTATCATACTTGCTAAGCACAATTTCTTTTCAAAAATTCAATGTGTTTAGCTTCTACATTTTACTCTTTTTTTTTTTTTGCACACATATTTCATTCCAGCATTCCTTTTGAATTGTGTACTCTCGTTTACAATAAAATTGCTATTTATTTTTGTGGTGGTTGAAATAAAACTATGTTATTGGTCTGCCTGGTCTGCCATTTCCCATACAGATTTGTTTACTTTCACTTGGTCTAATTTTTACTAAATAAAAATAAAAAAAATATGATGATGATGAACCTAATATGAAAAATATGATAAACTTAGTAATGTCTTTAACTCCTTCACACTGCCTGAAAACCTTGCTTTTCATTATTCTCCTGAATTTCCTACAATCTGATCTGCTTTTAATGTTTTGTTTTGTTTTTTCCATAAGTTGTAAGGTGATGACATTCAGCACAGGAAATACTAAAAGTAAAATCCCAAAGAGTTCCATTGGAATTTTCTTAAGGTTTTGAAATTTTCTGTAAGCGATAACTATAACAGAATTCCAAATACCCATCAGTGCCATTCTTGCAAAAAGTGGTTTCTTCTTCAATAATAGTTGAGCTCATTTTCTTTGACAAAGTATTTGGCAGAAGATAAGGAGTAGACTAATTACCACTTGAACAGTTCGTTTTTTGTTTTTGTTTTTGTTTTAAGTAGTCAACACTTTAGTGTGAGTTAGCTGCAAGAACCTGTATGGGAATCTTATTAGAGGGAAAGCAAGGGTCAAGTCCATTGACTCTCCCCCTTGTTACACCCTCTGGTCTCCTGCTTCCCAGTTCATTCCCACTACTTGCCATACAGGGACAAGGAAGACCTGAGAATAAGGTTGTCTTTGTTTTATTTGAGACCTTGAGTGTGCGTACAAGCTAGGATATCTACTGAGGTGCTTGTTTTAGATGTAGAATCCCCAAAGAATAAGACAATCTAGGGATACTTTGGAGACCTTGAACAGGTAACCTTTAAGGAACTTTTCACACTTGAAATTCTGTTATTTGCATAGGTTTACCATCTTTACAGAAAACCTCAAATATAAAATGTGCATTTGGTGAGCAAACGGTCCAAAAATTTCTATTTTTAGCATGTTGTCCAAGAGCAATTTTAAGGTGACTCTTTACAGTTGTTGGTAGAATGAGCATAATTTTCCTGTCACCTACTTCCAGAAAGGAAGACTAAATGCCTCTTGCTGCACAGAAACTACTATAGGAAAAATTTGCTCATAATCTCATAGTTTAATGTTTTGTTCTTTTACTCATAAATATTTGCTATTGTTTGGCCTTTCATGACATAAAAATATAGGATTTTATTGATGCAATAAAAAATGCATCATATCAGATTTGCTTTTAAAAAGCATTAGAGACGGATAGTTTTCATAAAGAATGTGAGGAATAGTCACACTTAATACCCAGCTTAATAAATAAAATATTACTGAAAGTCAAATCTCCTTTGTTTCTTGCTTCCTGAACAGTTTCCCCAGAGATAAATATGATTCTGTATGTGATTCACTTGAAATTCCCTGTGTTTATGTTTGTAGGATCCTTAAATAACAACTTGGGTTAAGGAGCTGGGGAATTTCAGCTGCAATTTACAGGAAAGATACATGAGTCAGGAGCACTTATGGAGACCAGCAGACTAGACCTCAGGTGCCACTAAAGTGCTATTATGCCAGAGTTTGCAAAAAATAAATAAATAACATAGGTCACTGTGGAACACCACAATTAGCAGAGCCTAGATATCTAAGAATAATGTCATGTAGGTTCATAACTGTGCACCCATTCTCTCCAAATGACTCAGAAGGGTTGGGGCACCAAGACAGAAGATGGGGGAGGAAAGGACAGGGAGGGAGACAAAGAACAGAATTAGCCAGAGTGAGGGCATCAGAATCTTGCCTACCTTTAGACCAACTCTGCCTAAGGAAATGGTCTTTATCCCCTTTGCCTGCAAAAAATTGTCTAAAGTAACTTACACTTAAGAATAAGGGATATGTTTTAATTTATTTGTTTACCACTATGACATCTAACAGTATGGGTTCCATCAATCAAAGCAGTTGGATAATAGAAATCACTCAGTTTATTTTTCTCAATTTAAGTTTAAAAGTGTAGTTGCATTATAAAAACAACAACAAAAGTATGCCATTTTTGTTTTCTGCCGAAGCTGAAATCTGGAAAGGTTTTACCACCAGAGCTGCTACTACTTCATGCTGAGTCCCTTCTTGACCTCCTTAGATGTGAGCTAAAAAAAAAAAAATACTCCAGGACATTGCCCAACCCCAGCATCATGCCTCCTGCTCCCTTACCTACTCGTGTACTGTCAGATATGGGAGTAGAATTTGAACTGTCAGATGTTCTCCTCTTCTTGCATTTATCATATATAAAAACAACTATTTTGGTGTTGAATATTTGGGGTGAAAAGATTATGAAATCAGTGCCATAAATTTAAGAATTTGCATGTTATTTCACTTTTCACATTTAATATTTCAGCTGACAATCCCAGCAAACCTACAAAAGTAGGTATATTTTCCAATCCTGTTTATGAAATGAGATAGCTGGGGCTCAGTGACTTGCTAAGAATGTGTGGAATTGCTACTTGGTGAAATTATCTTTCTGTAGAAGAGACAGAAGGTTTATTTATTTATTTTTGGTTTGTTTGCTAATTTAACTTATTTTTAGTAAATGTGCATCTAATAGCCTAGAACAAAATAGCATAGACACAAGGATGTGCTAAATTATTCACTTTGGATTCCAAAACAATTTCCGCTTTATGGGTAGATCAATAGATAATGGGCGTAATTATGAGTCAGAATTTAGGAGTTGGACAGGATGTTTGAGGTCACCCAGGGCAACCAAACCTAAGGTATAATATTGTTTTTAAGAAAAGATGGGCTGAGACAGACCTCATACTCTGATCTGGTTTTGAGTTGGGGTGAGAAATTTGACTTGTTCTCAGTGCCAGCTTACTTTCTCTTTGTTTTATTCTCAAAGGACCAATAAGTAGTTCAAAAACTATAAGGGAGCTAATAATATTTTGAACCTTAAAAGGCTTGCTGTGTTCTTACCAGAGCAATCTTCTATGATCTGTACCAGCTCTGGAGGGCTTAGATTCCCTATTAGGTTCAATCAGGGTTTCCTGTGGACAGAATTGTCCATGACCTAACACAAGAAATGACCCAAATTTTGTGAGCACTTCCCCAGTGGATTGTTGACATAATTGTAGTGTTTTTCTCTTCCAGTTTGGGATACACAACTGTCACCTTTCTAAGGCTTTCATGTTGAAGTCAAAGCTGGTTCAAATCTTAAAATGACAAGAAATATACTCCCTAGTGATCCCTAGCTTCCACTTCTCTGTTAGTAGTTTCTTCCTTTCATGGAGAGAAGAGAGCTATGTCTTAAATTTCTAAATCTTTGTCTAAGTTTTATAATCTGTAACAGTATCAGAAAACTCAACAATTTCTTCTCTGCTCAATAATCTTTAATTATTTCAATGAATTGCTTCATATCTACAACTACTCCCAGTCTTTGTCTTCTTGGTCTCCAAATCGTGATAATTCAACTCCCATAAGGCAAATTACTTTGCCTTTACGTGCTCTCACTAGTTTATTCTCCAGTGTGTCACTTCCAGTTTTAAAATGTAGATCACCTAGCAGAAGCCCTCTGAGCCCTAAGCCTTTTTCCAGAATATCACATCTTTACCAGGGATTCATTCCTGTCTAGCCAGGAAATCCTGCAATGTCAGTTATTCCACTGATTTCTCCATTTAACAGTGGTGACAAAGGATGAAAGGAAGAAGGGAAGGCAGGAGGTGGGAGAGGAAGAAGGGGAAGAGAGGAAAAGAAAAAGGACAAAAAGAAAAAGTATACCTTTTTTTCTTCATAATTAATCATGCAAGTTTTTTTTTTTTCAAAGATTTATTTATACAAGCTAAGGTACAGGCCAGAGGCGTGGGGCAGCCAGAGGGTTCACCAGAGACAGAGTGGGGAGCAGAACAGGCAGATCAAAAATACACTGCTGAGGGGAGCAGCGGGCGAGGCAGGAGAGGTCTGCCACACCATGTGGGATTCTCCCGGGTTGGGCATCGAACCCGCATCGCACGCTGCCGACAGCTCCACAGCGCAGCGCTCAACCGCTGCGCCACCAGGGAGGTCCCTAATCATGCAAGTTTTAAAGAGTTTTCCTTTTGTCTTCTAAGCTCTTGTGAAGTATTCAGTAAATATGGTAGTAGATATTTGTTGTTTATCTGTGTAATATTCTCCCTGTAGCTGATAAAATGTCCCTAATTTCCTAACGGAGCTAATTCAATTCCAGGGCAAGAACTTTGGGAGAGTTCTGTCTAATATTAACTTTTGTAAAAGACATGAGAGTCTCGTCTAACCAAGCAAAACCACTTTATTTCTAAATCCATCATGACTTGTTCAGAGATGGCAATCTGACCCATTCATAGCCATCCAGAACTAACCATAGCATTTTTTTAAACACGTAAATATTCTTTTTTTTTTTCCTTATAGCTTAAAAAATATTGTGGTGAAATTGTTTTATAATAGCATATATGATTCATGGGAAAAGATCAGTTTTTCAAGTGTATGTTACTATACCGCATCCACTACCAAGATGCACTTAGTCCTCCACCATAGTCCATTTTTCCCCTTCTCCACTTTGCTCTCTCCCTCTCATCCTTTCTAAATGTATCGATTCTAGGATCTGGTTTTATCTGAGTCTTTATTTTTCTATTTTCCACATACAAGTGAAACTATGTGATATTTTCTTTCTCCTTATCTATTTCACTTAGCATATTCCCCTCCAGTTCCATCCATGTTGTCACAAATGGCAAGAGTTAATCTTTTCTTTTTTAATACTTGAGTAGTATTGTTATGTATACTACATCTTTCTATTCCACTAATCTGTCTTTGGACACTTAGATTGTTTACATAACTTGACTACAGTGCTTCAATGAACATAGGAGTACATATTATGTACTTTCAAATTTGTGGTTTTGCATTCTTTAGATAAACATCTAAGAGTAGAATTGCTGGCTGATATGGTAGCTCTATTTTTAATATTTTAAGAACTCTCCATACTGGGAATGTAAACTCATCTACATCCTGTAAGTAGTCTACCAGCATTCCTTTTTCTCCATATCAACAATTACTGTTTTGTTTTTTCTGATATGGGCCATTCTCACCAGTGTGAGATGGTTTGTTATGAGTTTGATTAGCATTTTCCTGATAATAAGTGGTGATGAGCATTTTCTCACATGCCTGTTGGCCATATGTATGTCTTTTTTTTTTAAGTGCTTATTTAACACTCCTTCCCATTTTTTTAAAGATTTATTTATTTAGACATATAAACTGGGATGCAGACCAGAGGTGTGGAGTGGGGAGAAGGTTCACCAGAGACAGAGTGGGGAGCAGAACAGGCAGATTGACAGAAATACACTGCTGAGGGGAGCAGCGGGAGAGGCAGGAGAGGACTGCCGTGCCATGTGGGAATCTCCCTGGCCGGGCATTGAACTTGCGCCACAGCTGCCGACAGCTCCACAGCCTAGCGCTTAACCAATTGGGCCACCAGGGAGATCCTCTTTCCCATTTTTTGATTGGGTTATCTTTTTTACTTTTGTTGAGTTTTAGGTGTTCTTTGCAAATCTTGAATATCAGCCCCTGCTCATATGATGGTTTACGAGTATTTTCTTCAATTTAGTAGGGTGTCTTTTTGTTCTAGTGATAATTTCTTTTCAGTGCAGAAGATTCTCGTTTGATATAATTCCAATTGCTTATATTCTAATTTTTGTTTGTTTTGCTGGAGAGGAATCCACAGAAAATATCATTGAAATGTATTTCATGTATTTACCTATGTTTTCTTCTGTATATTTATCATTTCCAATCTTAGATCCAGTATTTTATGCATTTTTAATTAGATTTTGTTTATGGTGTGACATAGTGAACTCGTTTCATTCTTTTGAATGTGACTAGCTAGTTTTCCCATTAACATTTATTTATTTATTTATTTATTTATTTATTTATTTATTTATAAGAATTATCCTGCAAGCTTTATGGCTGTTCCTCAAACAACTAAAAATTGAGCTTCCATACAACCCAGCAATTCCATTCCTAGGAATGTACCCTAAGGACACACAAACATTAATCTAAAAGGACACATGCACACCTATGTTTATTGCAGCACTGTTTACAATAGCTGAGATATGGAAACAACACAAATGCCCCCAAATTGATGACTGGATCAAGAAAATGTGGTACATGTACACAATGGAATACAATTCAGCAAAAAGGATAAACTAATGAACTTCATAGCAACATGGATGGTGCTAGAAGGGATCATGCTCAGAGAAATAAACCAGAAGGAAAAAGAAATATCAAATAGTTTAACTTATAGGAGGAATATAAGGGAACCAAATAAGAGATCAGGAGGAGAAAATAGCACACAAAACAAAAAACAAAAACTAGCAGGCAACCATAAATAAGAGACATTCTGCGGGGAATGGGGAGGAAGAGGACCAAAACAGGGGAGAAAAGAGCACAAGGGACTATAGTGATGGTTCACGGATGAATTGGTGGTGGGAAACCTACAGGGAATACACAATAATGTAAAGTATACAAATAAAAACAAAAATAATAAAAATAAAAATAATTATGCCTTTACTGTAAGATTTATTTATGTATTTATTTATGCATGTATGTATGTATGTATTTTTCATTGAAGATCTCAGATGTAGGCCAGAAGTACTTGGGGGGTGAGAGGATTGACAGAGACAGAGTGGGGAGCAGAACAGGCAGATACACTGAAATACACACTAGGGGAACAGTGGGTGAAACAGTAGAGGTTTACTGCACCATATGGGTCAGCTCCCTAACCAAGGATCAAACTCAGGTCATCAGAGTAGAAGTACTGAGGCTGAACCCCTAGGTCACCAGTTAGGCCCACCATTAACATTTATTGAAGGCACTTTCCTTTCTCAAATTTTTACCCTTGGCTCTTCTATCATAGATTGCTGTGTAAGTGTGTGTTTATTTCTGGCCTTTCAATTCTATTCCATTGGTCTGTACCTGTTTTTGTTCCAATACCATACAGTTTTTATTATTATAGGTTTGTGTTTTAGTCTGGTATCTGGAAGAGTGAAACCACTGTTCTTCCTTTTTTTATTATTGCTAAAATTATTTTGACTACTCAGGGTCTTTTTTGGTTCCATTCATTTGGTTCCATTCATTTGGTTCATTGCATTCAATAATGCTTGCTCAATTTCCTTGACGAACACTATTGAAACTTTGATAAGGATTGCATTGAATCCAATTATTGCTTTGAAAAGGGTGGCCGTTTTAACAATATTAATTTTTCTGTTCAATAAGCACGGGATCTCTTCTTATTTGTATTTGTTTTCTTCTATGTTAACAATATCTCATAGTTTACATTGTACATATCCTTCATCTTCTTTAAGTTTACTTCTAGGAATTTAACTCTTTTGATACAATTGTAAATGGGATTTTTTTGGTTTTCTCATTTTCCTGTTCATTGTTTTCATATAGGAACAACCGATTTTTGTAAATTGATTTTAAAACCTACCACTTTGTTGAACTGATTTATGGTTTCAATTAGTTTTTTAAATGGAGCCTTTAGGGTTTTCTATGTATATTATGATGGCATCTGCAAACAGTGATAGTTTTACTACTTCTTACCGAATTTGGATTCCTTTTATATCTTTATCCAGCGTAGTTGCTTTAGTTAGGATTTCCAATATAATGTTGAATAGTAGTGGTGAATGTAGACATTATTGTCTTATAACAGATCTTTTTTTTTAAAGATTTATTTATTTATGCATACAAGCTGGGGTACAGGTCAGAGGCGTGGGGCAGCGAGAGGATTCACCAGAGACAGAGTGGGGAGCAGAACAGGCAAATCGATAGAAATACACTGCTGAGGAAAGCAGCGGGCAAGGCAGGAGAGGTCTGCCCCGCCATGTGGGAATCTCCCTGGCCGGCATCGAACTCACGTTGCTGTTGCCAACAGCTCCACAGCGCTGCGCTTAATGGCTGCGCCACCAGGGAGGCCCTTATAACAGATCTTATAGGAATAACTTTCAGCTTTCACCACTGAAAATGATGTTAGCTGTGAATTTGTCATTTATGGCCTTTATTATATTGATTACCTCAACATAATACTGAAAAGGCCAGAAAAAATTCTATTTCAACAAGATTTGGAAAAAAGTTTGGAACTGTGAGAGGAACCAGGAATCGAAATATAGATGTGAAAGGAAAAAAAAGCAAAAGAAAGTGTTATAAACTGCTTTTTGGTAACCTGGAAATATAGGGAATACACCATGCCAGAGGTCTGTTCTACCAGTGAACTTTGAGTTACTAACATTTTTTGAGTAAGTCGTTTTCAACTGGGTTTCTTTTATTTGTGAAAGAAAGAGACATGATTAATAATACCTATTTCCCCAAAGTAGAATTCAAATTTCACTAGTTTCCAAAATCAAATATTTCCAACTTAGAATATTAGGATGTTGTGTGCAAATTTTTTGGTACTACTTATTTTTCCAATCTTTATTCTTAATGCAATGTATTATCTAATAATTGGTTAATATCTCTTTTAATAATTGGTTAGTTACCGCTCTAATATAAGTTATGTGAGAATAGGAAATATTGTTTTATTGAACATTCCATGTATAGCACAGTGCCAGGTACTCAGCTAGCACGCCATATGGATAGATGATTGGTAGGTAAGTAGGTAGGTAGGTAGGTAGATAGGTAGGTAGATGATAGATAGATAGATAGATAGATAGATAGATAGATAGATAGATAGATAGATAGAAAAATGGTTAAATGAACTTTCAGTTAACTCTCTAATTCTCTACAATTCTTCAGAACTTGGTTGTATGTGCTTTGGGAACTAAGTCATAATATCTGATATTATTCTGACAGATTTCTTCTTCTGACTACAAGCTCTCTTGAAATTTTCTTCCCATTTTGACTACCCTGGATTATTAACTGCCCTATCTAAGGAATGTTCACCTTACCTTTAATAAGTGAAGTAGAGAGAGGTACCATTCAAACTCTTTTACCTTAACAAACTTTCCTAACAATGTATGGTGATGTTGCTCATTCAAATTAGGAGAGTTAGTATATTCACAAGCAGATACTTCATCAGCTCTTTGAAGTCCATGTTTCCCTGTGGAATCCCAAGATGAATTAGAAATTTCTTGTGATGTCTTACTCCCCTTCAAAGAATTAACCACAAATCTTTTAGTTATCTTGGAAACTCTTTAAAATTTTCTTTTTAAATATCTGTTTATCTTCTTCCCAGCTGTTACAGTCACAATAATATGAATTACCACAATTAGCAATATTTTTAAGTGAGAGAAATCATCATTCAGCCATAAAAATAATAAGACACACAGGTTTTCTCTCCTGTTTAAGAATTTATTTAAGAAACACCTGACCTCTAGGAGCTTCTGGGACAACTCTTCAAATTTTGTATACTTCTTATTAAAAATTCATAGGCATTTGAATAAAAATGATGAAATTTACTTTCAGCTTTGCCAAAATTATCCAAATGGCATTTGAGTATGATAGTATGCAATTGATCTTTGCAGTGGAAAGTGCTATCAGTTTTTGGAGGGGAGTATAGTGGTATCTGATGGTGCAATTTAAGTAATGATTTATATAAATTTATCACCCTTTATTAAAAGCTAAGTCACTTGCAATTTGTAAATATAGACTTACATTGAGTTCAGAGTTGATATTTAAAATGCTGCATAGACTATGTAATGAACTGCAAGTGCCAGGGTCCGGGGTAGGAAAAAACATAACATTTTGGTCTTATGCTGTTAATTATATGTTTCACATAATGTTTTATAATTTCAATTCTCATTTTCTTTCTAGGACAAGTCATTTTAAAATCAGTTAAAATTTCCAAACATTTTTTTTTATTTCTGTTGGCTATTTTTGGCTGACCCTTTGTAATTTTACTTTTAAATTATTTGCTCCTAAAATGTGACTCTTGAGTTATATGATTAGTTCAGTTTTTATGATCTGAACAAATGTTTGAGAAGAATGTACTATTTCCTTAATAGTACAACTCTCTGTCTCTCTCTCTGTCTCTCTCTCTCTCTCTCTCTCTGTCTCTCTCTCTCTCTCTCTATATATATATATATCATACATATCATATATTATATATTATATATGTATAGGTATTAAATCAAGTTTTGATTTCACTATTTCTCTTTATTTTGAATCTAATATCATTATCAACTATATTTTATTAAAGTATTAAAAGATTCTAACATTTAAGGATTAGTAAATTTATCCTTGTATTTCTGCAAGCTTAGTTTTCTATATATTTTGTGCTATATTTTTGAACATGTAAGGCTTCATGGTTTTACTTTTACTCAATATGAAATATGTTTAGCTTGTCCTATTTATCACTTATCTTCTATTATACTTTTATAATTGGTTTCATAGTGCTGAAAAATGCTTGCATATGTGTTAAAATGTGCTCTTTCGACTTTTCCCATTATTTTATTTTCAGACTTTACAATATCATATTTCTAACTCTCACTTTCGTATGACATACAGCCAGATTTTGGATTGTTGTTAATTTAGTTTTTTTTTTTTCATTTTATTTTAATAAATTGTCTCTTCCAACTTTTTTCTGATTTTGAACATTATGCATCCTGTTCCCAATAGTTATGCATAGGTATATTTTATGCTATGATTTTTGAAAAATAAATTAGTATCTTTTAAAGATGACCATACCTGCCTTCACTGTACTCTATGTTGTCCATCTCCGCCAGTCACTCCCTATGTTGAAATTCTTGATGTTTAATGTAATATTAATAAAATATTTGTATATGCTGGATTATTATTTATAATTATATAATGTTTTCTGAATTTCTGGAAAAAATCCACTTCTGAATTGCTAATTTCCTTTAGAGCTCTATTCCTCAATACAACCCACCACATTTTATAATTATTTTATTTCACTGGAAATTAAAAGTTTGAAGTACATTCTTTAATGGCAGCCTCTTGCTATAAATTGGGAAGGGCTAAAGCAGGAGTGGCCTATTAGGTGCAATAAGCTCCCTGATGGTCTTTCCCTTGCTTGCCATCCATGCATTCTGATGCAGGAGGTCTCCTGGACCTCCAGAGGATTTTACAATTCAAAATTTTGGAACTCTAGTTTTTAGTATTTATTTTGTTTTCTTCATAGCTCTTTTATACTTCTTTCTAAGTTATAAAGTATCCTTTAAATTTTTTGGTTTGGTTATGATATTCTTTAGTTTTTAGTGCTCATCGAAGATATGTATGTGTATGTGTATACAGCGTTTTTTCCAGTGATACACCCCTTTTCATTCTTATCCATCTTCCTCTGCTCCATCCTAATTTCTCTCTGTGCTTTTCACTTTTATAGAATTTTGGATAATAGCAAAGTAGAATTGTGTATGCAGTGTACTCCTTCGGTTCAATCTCCAGGACACTTTCTAATTAAGTATACACTTTGATACTTTTAGTTTTCATTAAAACATATTTACCAAAAGTAAAATAAAACTCTAGATTAATTGAGTTAATAGGCGTGAGTTTATTTAGTATATAATCTTTTAAATCTTAAATTATGTAAGCACAGATATTGTCTGCCACCTTGAAATGAACTCCATTTCTGAATGAGAGCAATATATAATTAAAGTGATACATTTATGAACAACAAAGATTTTTAGGCCTGCCATCATTCTAGATTATGTGAAAGTGCCCATTATTGACTGTTACTCTTAGAACGAAGAATTAGTAACTAAGAATTATTCTAAGTACTAAGTAACTTAGAATATAGAGGTCTCATTTATTAGACATTTATTTATAGAACATATATGTCTCATTCTGTTTATTGTGTTTCAGATTATATACTATTAGAATGAACAACATTTACAATTTTTGTCACTCACTGGCTGCATGTGTGCATACTTTATGCACACACACATTTGTATTTCTGTATTTGTATACTATTTCATTGCTTCGGGTTAAATTCACAGATATTCAAAATATTAAAAAATATAAATAAAAATAGGAAATGACTTAATATAGTTATTTGCACAGCCTAAATATAGAATTAAAGTATGCTTCTGGGATCTAATTGGGTCTTGGGGTCCATTACATCGCACAATTGGTTTAAAATTATAATGTCTCTCAAATTTTGAAAATTAAAAGTTACCTTCAACTTTCAAGCAAATGGTAATGGCAGAATGTTAGAATAACATATGGCACTAACCAAATTGATTCTAAATGACCACCTGTTCCTAATATCTATAATTTCTTCAACTGGTAGTTATTGGATACCTGCTGCTTAGTGCTACATTAGGCATAAAAGTATGAAGATGAAGAGACAGCAACAACACAAAAACTGCAACCCAGAATGATTCTCATAGGCTGCATTTCTCAAAAAAAGAATTAGCAACACCAGAAACAATAGTGGTAGTATTCTTATTCTGTTTAATGTGGAGTGTCATGATCCGAATAAAATAGGAAACTTAAGTGATTACTGAGTTCTTAAAGTGAGGTTTTAAGCCAGGTCCAAGAAACTTAAGGGCATATGAATATCACAATGGGTATCTCCAAACTTTTCAGTCATTTTCTCACAAAAATCACAGTTTTACTCTTTTATTTATTTATTTATTTATTTATTTATTTATGTATGCACCCAAGAACTGGGGTGTAGGCCAGAGATGTGGGGTGGTGAAAGGATTCACCAGAGACAGAGCGAGGAGCAGAACAGGCGCATTGACTGAATTACACTGCTGAGGGGAGCAGCGGGCAAGACAGGAGAGATCTGCTGTGCCATGTGGGAAGCTCCCTGGACCGGGGATTGAACTCGCGCTTCATCAGCTGCCTGCAGACAGCTTCAGAAACCGATACTTAAGCTGTTGCGCCATCAGGGAGGCCCCACAGTTTTATTCTTAGATCCCAATAGATCTTCAGTAGATCCCAAGATTAACTAAAGGGTCAGTATTTCTTTGTTTTGTTTGAAACACATGGAGGTAGCCTTTGATAAGGAGTACAGGTTTTGACATTAAATACATCCTTCAACTATGTGTTAAAGGACATGCTGGTGAAATTAGGCACATTACTTAGCCACTTTAGAAATCATTTTTCCCCCTCATTTGTCAAATGCACATATGAATCAGTGCTATTTAATGTTTATATATAGTTACATATATGTGTATATATAGAGAGGCAACATAACATATGCATCCTTATCTGTAAGTAGGTGTTCAATGTGTTATTTGTTTACAAACCTAGTGTGTATATTTATGTAGTCCAAATTTAAGTAAAATAGATTTGAGCTTAATAATCTGTAGGTAGATTTATGTCATCATAATCTATTAGGCTAAATTGTGGATGCTCTAAAACAAACAAACGCAATGAAACCCCACAGACTCATAAAAGTATAATGAGAAATGCATTATGTGCTGATAAAAGATAATCCTTCATGCAAATATGGCATTGCATATCTCTCTGTATTTAGCAATATGCTTGTCAGCTATGTAAATGGTAGTCATTTCTTAACATACTCTGATCCTTAAACAGCACACGAAACAAGTTCTATATTTTGCCCATTTAGCACATTACAGTGTTGTGATTTTCAGATAAAATTAAAAAAAAACTAGATCACACTAACCTATTTGATAAATGTTCTGAATATATGGCAGAGAATTACTAAATACTACCTCAAACATATTCTTTATAGAAGGCAATAGATTTCATTAAATCACAGAAGCAAATTCAGATATGATTAAGAAAGCATGCTGATGTCTAGTCCCTGACTTCTAATAATGAGTATAAAACAATATTAGCTATAATTGATCAGCTATTGTATTACCATGCTAACTCATGATTAGCATAGTACTAGCTCAAGTGGGTAATGAAATATGGTTACAAAAAGGTGACATTATTTACAGCATACGTGTTCGACTCTAGGAATTCTAAGCATAAGTATAGGTGTAGAAATATTAATTTGTTAATTAAATGTGCTTTAAATTCATAAATGTTGACAAAGACTGCTTTTGTTTGCTTCCCTGAGCTTTAGATAAAAAGTGTATTAGCTAACTTAGTATTTTCTCAAATGTGTATTTGGCTTCAGGCATGAATTTCCCAGATACTCAAAAACAAATCTTCCAAATCAATGCCAATAATTTTCTAAGTATTTTGAAAATTAATATGTATAAAGGACAAAAGGTTACTTTCCTAACTTTGCAATTAAATGATGATTTTCTCTCCACAAATAGAAATTAATGAATCAATGTTTATGCAATTGTCTGCTTGCCAATTAAACACTTATCTTAGAATTCATAATTGTCCTTGCTCTTCAAGGAGTTAGCAATAGAAAATTATTTTAACCTTTTATTCTACCTACATTTTCCTTATTCTTCATCCTTACCTGTTTTTTCTCATAATTTTTCTTCTGTCCTCCTTGCTCTTTGCTTCTTCACCTCCTCAACCTCCCATACAGTGAATCCTAATGATGGAGTCATAGAAAGCAATGTGGGGAGCAGCAGGCAAAGGTGTGGCTGAGACAGAAGAAGAAAGAGTGTTTATGAGGCTTATCACCTTAGTTTAAGACATTTAGATTGAGGAGGAGAATATTTCATGACCCATAATCTGGAGACAAATTTTGTTTAGGTTTTTCTCAAATTAACAAAAGATATTCAAATTGTTCAATGTCATTGACAAGGACATCAAGGTTGGGCCAAGGAGCAAGAGCCAGAAAGAATAAGAGCAGCATTAGGAATTGTCCACATGTACACATGAGAGAAGTTCAGCTCAAAGTTGAGATAATGTTAGCAGGTCTAGAAAAGACAGGAAGAGAGAGGGAATATTAAAAAGAGAGACACAGTAGAATTCAGCAATAGGTCGCAGATTGGAAATGGAATAAATGCACATTTATGCCTTTTTTCCCTAGCTATTTTTTTAAAATGCACACCTATCACTTGATGGTTATCTGAACAAGAGCCCCACTGAAGAGGATGACAATCAGACTAAGCCAAGCAGACAAGTAACATCGCTATAGGGAACAGTCCTAGAAGCAGGTTTTGTGATTTAGCATAGATACATCTTTTTTCTTAAGAGAAACAATCTTGGCTTATATTTTATTCATAGGAGCCATTCTCTACTCTGTTGCCTTGAGTGATTTTTGCTGTGTGTGGATGTGAGCATAGTAGCTTTAAATTCACCTGTGCCCTTGAAACAGCAGCTTATAGTACATTCAACATTGTTCCACTGACTGCTAGTATTCTGCAGTTTATGAGCCTATTATGAATCTCCTCTTTTCAGAAAATTATGTTCTGGTGCCATTATTAAATTAACATTTTACTTAAATATATCCACATACAGAGACATAGATACACACACATCTGGGAGAGAATGTATAAATATTAAGAATAGCAAAATGGTATAGTATCTTATGAAATCACTTAAAGTATCTAAAGTTTCATATACTCTAGTTGTGGGAGGATGCAAGGATTTATTAGCAATGAGCAGGCATGGTATATATTAAGTCAAAAGTAAATGTTTTCTTTCAGATATAAATAGTAAGCACAATATTCCTGGTTCTGCCCCCACCCCATACTAAAGGATAATTACTATCTGTCTAAAATTTATTGTTCACGTCTACACTCCATTTAAAGATATAATGATACATTCCTAAAAATAGTTTAAACTGTGCTTCCCAATGTTGTCTGCATGTTGGAATCCTCTAGGGAGCTTTAAAAATACTGAAATCTGAATTTCAACCTGAGAAATTCTGATAGTTGAAATTTCCTCTGGGCAATCTATGCTTGACTCCATAGTCAAGATGGAGAATCACTATGTTAGGGCCTGCTTTTAGCTAGAAAAATAATCTCTTCTAACTAATAATGAAATAGAATGTTGGAAGGATGGGTCTTCTGAATATTAGATAGGAAATCAGCCTTAAATGATAAATCAGAGACATTCAGCAGGGGAGTGAGAGGGAGAGGGATCAGGATCAGAACAGGGGAGGGTAGAGAACAAGAAACTATTGTGATAGTTCATAGATAACATGGTGGTGGGAATTCTATGGGGATTATACCTGAGACTAACAATGATGAAAAAAATACATAATGAATAAAAAAAGGAAGGGAGGGAGGGACAGAGGAAGGAAGGAGGAAGGAAAGAAAGAAGGAAGGAAGGAGGGAGGGAGGGAGGGAGGAGGGGGGAGAAAGGAAAGAAGGGAGGGAGGGAGGGAGGGAGGGAGGAAAGAAGGAAGGAAGGAAATTAACCTCATTCTGTTTACATTTCTGTTATTGAATCCTCCTGGTAATGTGTTAACATGGGCGACCCCTATTTGGAGAGAATGTAGCCAATAGGAAAAAACAGGGAATTGGAAACCAGAAACTTCAACTGAAGTGTTGGCTCTACCTTCTGAGAAACTTTGGAAAATTGCTGGATCTCTTCAGATTTAATTTCCTTATCTATACATAGAAGTGATTAAAAACCATATTCTGCAACCCAGAAGCTGTTCAAATTAAGTGGAAGATTGTGTATGTAGGATTGAGTACATGTGTTATGTTCAGTATGAATGAATTTACTACTGAATTACGGTCTTTCATTTTCTTTGGCACGCAGTATAAATAGGCATAGTGAAAGTGGTCAAAATCATGCCAATTCATTTATTATTTTACAATGTATCTGTTTTCCAAAATTTAGGAAATATAAGGCAGAATGATAAAATAGTACAATGCAGTTACAGAGTATGAGGGCTGTGAATCTGAGAAAAACAAGAAAGTTTCCTGGCTCCATAGTTTACTTCTTAGAGTAAGATAGATGTTGATCAAGTAATTTTGTGGTTAACTGAAACAATAAAATGCTACAAATAAAAGGGAAACAACTTTGGGTATTGGTAGACCATCTACCCAATAACAGAAGATAGAGATGACAGTACATTGAAGTACTGTACAAGTTAGAGATGACAGTACATTGAATTAGAGTGGTATGATGAAGAGAGAGAAAAGCAGAATTATATGGTCTATTTGGGAACAAGAACCACCAGCATTTGCATAAAGGGTAGATTTATATATGTGGTATTTTAAGGCTATACATAACAGGATTTGAATGAGAAACTTGTGTGTGATATCTAAATATGTGCAAAGCAGTGAAATCAAAGATGTCTCTACTCAATAAAAATGGGAGCATGAAATATCTCTCTCACTTGAGGTAGAGTAGTACATTTAAACACAAAAGTTTGAGATTCCTTTGGGCTATCCAAAACAAGATATGAGGTCACAGTTGGAGAGAGACTTCAGTCTCATAAGGGAGATATGTGAGAAGCAGCTAGACATCTATGCTCATCGGCTGCAGATGATAAGGCAGTAAAGAATCCACCAGTGTGCAGGAGAGAAAGCACACAGTGAGAAGAGTTTCTATTAAGAGCTTCTATAATAACAATGACTGTCTGGTGCTGGTGCCTTGCATAAAATAGTATACTCTTAGCCACAAGCCTTTCTTAGAAGTTGTTTAGGAGTGAAAACAAAACTGATCTACAAGAAATACTTCTTGCACACACTTGTATGACCTAGCAAGAAAAGTCAAAGTTCTTGGTTGGCTCTTTAATACAGTCATTGGGTAGAATGAACAAGGAGAATTTCGAGCTAAGGAACTGTGAAGACTGGCTTACCATTTCAGCTTCAAATCTAGTTGAGAATCTTAAAATTGTTTTTAATCCCTAAAGAAATAATTACCCATAGAGATATTGCTAAAATGTTCCATTTAAAAAATAATGTTCCTATTTGTCAGCTGTAGTCTGTAATCTAAAATTTATTTGGGGTTCTAAGTCTCTTGAATCTAATAAACTTAACAGCTTTAAAGACATCTGAGACTTGCTAGTTCTGCCCATCTTACTGCTGGAAAAAGAGTAAGAAAGTGATAAAGAAGGATTTTTCCTATTTTAAGCAACACCTTCCACTTGAAAACATAGAAAACATTCTCTTTTGAATTACACTTCTACTTCTATCCACATTAGATGTAATAGTTGAATTCATACTATTTGGGGACAGTGAGTCAACATAATATATTAACAAGTAAGAATGTAGTCCTCCATTTCCTAAATTTAATCTTACATTTTAGGTTCAAAATGTTTTGATAATGCGGGCTCCAAAGAGAGTACTGGAAGCAATTAAGGGAGAGTGTTGTGAATCCTGTTTTGCATTTAAAATTGAAAGACCCTGCTCTCCATTCACCCATACTGTCCACGGTGTGTTTGTAACCTAAACTCTGGTAACAGAGAAACTTCTCAGCTTCCCTAATTCCGCATATTCCTTATAACATTTGTTTTTGTGGTTGTTATTGAAATTAAAAATATCTCAGATGTGGGCCTCCCTGGTGGCGCAGTTGTTGAGTGCTGCACTGTGGAGCTGTCGGCATTGGCAACGTGAGTTCAATGCCTGGCTGGGGAGATTCCCACATGGCACGACAGACCTCTCCTGCCTCACACACTGCTCCCCTCAGCAGGGTATTTCCGTGGATCTGCCTCCTTCTGCTCCCCACTCTGTCTTTGGTGAACCCTCTCACCGCACCATGCCTCTGGCCTATACCCCAGCTTGTATGCATAAATAAATAAATCTTAAAAAAAAACGCAGACATTCAGCAACAAAAATTACAAAGTATTATAATGAATGTCAGGTTTCATCAAGTTAAGGAAGGGGTAGGAGGTTCACACCTCTATAAATGTTTTAAGTTATCACACTACCCTACCAACAAAGCCTCAGTAATTCTACAGTATGTCCAGTGGGTCCTCTCCCCTCTTTACCTCCATCCCTTCTTCCCCCACTGGTAGCTTCAGTTGTGCAGTGAGATTTCAAGGGTTTGTTTTGGTTTGCTTTTGTTTGATCACTTGCTTTGTTTCTTTATATTCCACATGAGTGAAGTTGTTACAGGTCCTGAGCAAAAAGGAGTGGGTCCTTTGCTCTCTAGGGGCAGAATTCACCAGAGAGCACTAGAGTAGTTGAACCAGAAAAGGCTTTATTGGAGAGAAAACCAGTGTCAGCAATGAGCCTGAGTCCTTGAAGGGAGTTAGGAGGAGATATTTAAAGCCTAGGTCCTTGAGGCTATGAGAGAGGAGAAGGGCAGCTTCATAGCTTGTTCTAGGTTGAATTATGCCTGGGCAAGTATAGACTGGCTATATTCTAGTTGTGGATGTAGTCTTTCAACCTTCTCCCGCTAGGAAATTTTGAGGTAATTATTCCAGCTCATAGTTTCCTTTGCATAGATTGTCCTATTATCATCCATTATTTGTCTTAATCTTTTTCACTCACATTGTCTAGCATAATCCCCTCCAGCTCACCAATGTTGTTGCAAAAGGCAAAATTTCTTTTTCTTTTCTTTTTTAATAGCTGGGTAGTATTTCACTGTGCATGTGAGTGTGTGTGTGTGTGTGTGTGTGTGTGTGTGTGTGTAACATCTTTATCCACTCATATGTCACTGTGGTTGTGTACATATATTTGGCTATTGTAAATAGTGATCCAATGAACAAATAAGTGCATATATGACTTCAAATTAGTGTTTTTGTATTCATTAGGTAGATACTTAGGAGAAGGATTGCTGGATGATATGGTAGTCTATTGTTAATATTTTGAAAAACCTCCATAATATTTTCACAGAAAATGGACCAGTCTACATATCCATGAGCATTATACAAAGATTTATTTTATTCCATACCCTTGCCAATACTTGTTTCTGTTTTTGTTTTTGATATGGGCCATTCTCACAGGTGTGAGGTGATATGCCATTGTAGAGTTGATTTGCATTTCCCTGGTAAGGAATGATGAGCAAATTTTTCATGTGCCTGTTGGCCATCTGTATGACCTCCTTGGAGAAGTGCCTAATTAGCTCTTTTGCCTATTTTTGACTGGGTTATTTGTTTTCCTGTTGTTGAGTTGTATGAGTTCTTTATAGATCTTGGATATTATCCTCTTGTCAGATACATTATGTACAAATATTTTCTCCCATTTGGTAGGGTGTCTTTTGTTTTATGGATTGTTTCTTTTGCTGTGCAGAAGCATTTTAGTTTGCTGTATTCCCATTTGTTTATTTTTGCTTTTGTTTCCCTTGCTTTGTTGTGGAGATCCCAAAGAAATCCCTGAAAGCAGTATCACTGAGTGTTTGTCTATGTTTTCTTCTACGCAATCGTTTTGTTTTAATGACTAACGGTCTCCCAGATACTTAAGTGTGACTATAGAAGGGGGGGTCAGAGAGGGCGCTAAATCTGTAGGTGTTGGCCCTTTATGTGGTAAAGCTACAATAATTTCTATACATGTAATCTATACTTTCATTATACAATCATGCATCTGTAAAAAATGTAGTGGCATTGCAGGTTTTGTTACACCTTTATTTAATAGTATTATATTACATGCACTCTGTACACTTTGCTTTTCCTCAATATTTTGTTTTTGAGTTTTGTCTGTTTAGAGAAAACTAATTCATTCCAGCTATAACATAGTGATGGGGTTCAGAACATGCTACTCCAATATATAGCACCTTGACAAATTGAATATTTTGAAGTGAAGTAATTTGAGAAAACACAGAAGCAGAAATGTCACTCTGATCTTCCATTCACTCTGCCCCATTTTCCCCGAAACAGATCAAAAGCCCTCATGTAAGAGGCGCCCTTTCCAGAGGAAAGTTTCATTGCTGTCTCTGAAGACAAGTGCATGTTCAGCAGAATCTGGACAAATAGGTCTTGCTAAATCCCCAGTTTACTATACCTATTTCACTCTTTGAACGATCATATTTCTCCTAGCTGTCCACTATTCATCAAACCAAGTAAAAAATGTTCAGTCTCAATTGTTCCCTCAGGGCTTCATTTCCTTATAAAGTCTCCTGTGTCATACAAAACTTATGTTAAATAAATATGTATGCTTTACTCTTTTTAATCTGTTTCTGGCAGTTTAATTTTCAGACTGAACTAGGAACCCATTTACAAATATACCACAGTGTATTCTTCCCTGTTCCCATGGATGAACTTCATGTAGGTTGTTTGCAATCTTGTTACTATAAATAATGAAGCAGTGAGCACTATTGATCTGGTACTTGCATTCTTGTGTTTATATGTGAGAGTTTTATAGATAGGTTATTTTTACATATACATTCTAAAAGTGTTCACTTTATTATCATATTGCTAAATTGCTCGTGGAAGTGGTTTTAGAAGTGTAGACTCCCAGTAACAGTGGGAGTCTTCAATTTTTCAATTTTTTGCTAACACCTGGTATTTTCCTTTTTTGTGTTGGCTCAATCGTATCTGAGACTTCCACAGCTAACGCTTTGAAAAGGTGGCTGCCACTCCCATTGTCACTGCTATCTCCATAAACACCACCAGCTAGCTCCTTGATAATTTTAGACACTTGTGCACAATGGAATGGTCCAAATACTGTGTGAAATAATTGACTGCTAAACTAACATAAAACTGTGCATGGTCAAAAGATATTTAAAAGCTTCAATCTATTTTGTTCACCATTTATTAACTAAATAGTTCACCATTAACTAAATAGTGGTAATGAGAATAATTACAATTTTGTTTAAATAATAAAAAATAAAAGGTTTATGCAATCATTGATGAGAACAACCAGACTCTATAAAATTTCAAGGAGTTCTTAAAATTCTGCTCCTGCTTAGGGCAGATACTTGGCATCTGACTCTAATGATAAACTAGGAAACTGGTTAAATTTTCAACCATTATTTACCTCCAAATCCTGTTTTAAATCTCTAATTTAATTTTTAAATTAAAGTGAAGGTACTAACCATTCGCCCAAGCTCCTTATTAAACTTTATGAATGATTTTTCAAATTATGGGACCCAGAACAGTGAAATGCTTTGAGAAAGTCAAAAACAATCCTTAACCTTTCACCAATTTTATCTGATGTTTTAGCATCAGTGTAGCATCCTGTGAAAACATGCTCACTCTATTGAAACAAAGGAAAAATGGTCTAGATTTTTTTTGCCCCACTTATTTTTTTCAAAGGACTCATCTAATTCTTATTATCTCAGGACTTTCCACCTTGCTAGCCAGTCTGATAAACTAATTAAACCAGTATTAACAGTGACTTAATGTATTAACAATCCTAGATGATACGTGACCAAGAAAGATATTTTTCACCCAGTTTCTTTTTAAGTCTCTCAAAATATTACACTATAAGCATCAAAATAATCTTCTTAAAAGTGGGTCTGATGCAGAAATAATCTTAGTCTTTTTAATTTTAATTCACACATCCTGTGCCTCCTTTACTGTCATCTTCCCCAAAAAGGTCTGAGACAGTAACATTCATCACTTAAATTCAAGTATTTATGCAGAGAACTAAGCAACTATTTAGGTAACTGTTAGCTTTTAATGCCTATTAAGTACTGTCAAATTATAATGAAACATTTAAGAAAATATATGTGACATTCAAAGGAACACCTAATTTCATTTCACACTAGTCAATATTAAATTAACTCCGTATTACATGAAAATGTTAAACATTACTGAAATAAGCAATGAAAGAAAATTATGTTGTGATCTCATAAACATATCATGTTTAGAAATTTGTTATTAAAAAGAATAAAGCAAATACTACAGATATGTTTTAAAGGCATCTATTTTTAAAATAATTAAGGGAAAACAACTTTATATAAGCAGTTCCATTATGTGTTTTAAAACAGTGACCAAATGAAGTACATTAAAATGTAGACAGGTATAAAAAACAATTGCTATTTGTGCAAAGCAATGCTTACTAAAAGTTAGTCAAGTGGTACTGAAAATATAAACAATGTATGGATTTTATAAATACTAACAGCACTATATTTCAAAATTAAAATTTGAAATAATTAAAGGATATTAACTTAAGCTGTACTGAATTGGTTATGAATACATGTGATTGGTCAACTGATATGAATATTTAAATTGTTTTAAATAATGGACTGTATGTTTTTAAACAAAGTTTCTTTTGTCTTTAATGGAAATAATTCCCATTATTTCCACACATTGATTCAAATTACAGACATATTTGAATATTACAGATAATTTAAATTACTCAAGTGATTAGTTAAATTGCTAAAAGAGTAACACCATAATTATTATACAATAATATTTTGATTAATTTGACCTCTTAATAATCATGCTTAATAGATGTTTATGGGTTACTTGATTATTTTGATTTAGCTTGCTTCTAGAAGAAACCTAAAGATATTCAGTTTTGGTAGGATCTTATTCTTTTTGGTTTTGCTTCATCTAATAATTCATTCAAAAACATGCACACAACACTTAATTGAGTGTCCACTCTTCAGCAAGCTGGGGCACAGAAATAAGAGATCTTCAAAGAAATATAGCTTAAGGTGGAAGATAGACCAATAGGGACATGCTGCATGGCCTGTTATGCTCAGGGACATCAAGGGACACTTTGAGTGCCCGGATGAACGGTGAGTTGAATTTAGGGCATCATCACTTTCTGAAGGAAGTGTTTGTTGCCTGTGTGGAGTGTCCAAGGACTTGCCAACTAGACAGGAGGATTAAGGTGGCAATAAACGCAGTCTAGGAACCACACATAGCAACAGTAAGTGTGCCATACTTAGGAGACCCCAGTGTTTAATTCTAAGAGAAGAGATGAACTTAGATGGAGTGGGAGACAAGTGGGCAGACAGGCAAGGGACATACCACAGGACAAGGGCCCTCATATCTGTGTGAGGAATTGAAGCTTGATGACCAGAAAGTCCATAAAACATGTAAACAAAGAAAGGACATTATCAGATTTGTGTTTCAAAAAGTCATTCTAGTTGTCTCCTTGTTGTGGAATACTGCCTAAAATTAGAAGCTAAGTGGGCATAGCAGGGAGTTTTGTGATGATCTCCCAGGGTTTTGTCTGTGGTTGTAGAGGGTGGAGTCAGAGCCTGCCTGTCTGTGTTAAACTACAACATTAAGGATATGAACTTGTTTGCTCATCTTTTTTTTCTTCATTCTAAGTATGGAGGTACACCAAAAGAACTCAGCAATAGAACTTGACATTCACTTAATTTAGAGGTCTGCAGAAAATGGTCTGCAGGACACATCTGGTCCATTGCCTGTTTCTAGAAATTAAATTTTACTGGAACCCAGTCACATTCTCCTTGTTCTTTATTCTTTTTTATAAAGAGTAAACCTCAGGCATGCCTGAGTTCATGTTCTTTTAGCTTGAAGTACAAACTTTAGTTTTTTTTCAGTGAAAATAAGCCAGAATGAACGCTTTCACCTTTGTTTGACTGAAATTTTTTTTTTTTCCATGAACATTCATGAAATGCTTCTGGGATGAAATCATTCTCTCTTGTGCATTTAAGAGATTATCCCTCTATCATCTTAGTCATTCAAACTCTGTTCCTTTGAAAATAATTTTTCTATTTTTATTTGTCTATGGCCTTTCTGAAGATTCTACCCTTAAAATATTTCCCCCCAGTATTATTAATGTGATATTTTTATTTGCACATTTCTTTTTTAATTATTCTGCATTAGTTTTATGGGTTTCTTGAATTGCAGATTACTGTCTTTTAGATCCAGAAATTCTCAACCACTATCAACTTCATATGTATCTGCTGTCCTATAATCTCTTCTCTCTGGCTGGGGACACTGATTACAAATCCTATATCTTATTATGGTGTCATTCACTGTTATTAGTCTTCTCATACATCACCCCGCCCACCTTTGCTTCTATATTGAACTCTACAAAATCCTATTTCACCTGTGTTTTTTAACCACATTTTGTTGATTGTTTACAAACCTAGATAATTTCAGGAATATCGGGTTATACCTTGACATATGTACATGCTTCATTCACCCACTACCAAAGTTCCAGTGCCACTATACTATCACATAACTCACTCTATTTTTCCTCCCCTTGATCTCCTCCCTTCTAGTAACCACTATATTTTCCAGAGACTAAAGCTATTTTTGTTGTTTCACCAACTTGCATTCTTAAGTAATTTATATTCCACAAATGAGTGAAAGCATCGAGCAATTGTCTTCTCTGTACGAATCATTTCACTTAGCATAATTACTTCAAGTCCCATCCATATTGTAACAAAAGACACATTATTAATCATATTTTTAAATAGCTGAATAGTATTCCATTAAATATATATACTGTAGTTTCTTCATCCAAACATTCATTAAGTTGTATGGGTTGATCCCATGTCTGGGCTATTGTGAATAATGCTGCTAGAATATGGGGTGGGGGGAGGGGCATATATTTTCTTCCGTTAGTTTTTTTTTTTTATTTTTCGGATTAAGACCTAGAAGTGGCATTGGTGGATCATATGATATATCCATTTTTATTTTTTGAGACCCACCATACCATTTTCCATAAATGCACTAATATACATTCCCACAATGTGATAATTACTTTTTCTCCATGCCCCTTGCCAGCGTTGTTGCTTCTAGTCTTTTTGATGCAGGCTATTTTCAGAGGGATGAAGTAGTAGTAGTTTTTGTTTGCATTTCCCTTACATTCAGAGAAATCGAACATTTTTTAATATGGACTATCTGCATGTCTTCTTTGTAGGATTTTCTTTTTAGCTCTCTGACCATGTTTAGATTGTATGGCTTGTTTTCTTCTTGAGTTGTTTGAGTTCTTTATATATTTTAGAAATTAAACCCTATCAGTGGAATGAGGTGCAAATATCTTCTTCCAGTCTATAGATTACCTTTTTATTTTTGTGGTGTTTTGTTTTACTGTATAAAAGCTTTTCAGTTTGAAGTAGTCTCATTTGGTTATTTTTGCTGTTGTTTCCCTTTCCACTACAGTTGAGTCCCAAATACATTTCTGAGGTTGATGTCCTTGCTTCTTTTTACATCTATGTATTTTATAGTCCAGTCCTTATCCAAGGCTTTAATCCATTTTGAACTAATTTTTTTTTTATGTATTTAGTTAAGTAATGATCAATTTAGTTGCATTCACATGTGACTGTACAAGTTTCCCAACAACGTTTTTTGGACTTTCTTTTCACCATTGTTTGATCATGTTTTGTTTGTTATAGATTAACTTGTCCTATATTTGTGGGTTTATATGTGGGATCTCAATTCTATTCCACTTGTCTGTTTTTCTATTTTATTCCAAAAATCACACTCTTTTGATCACTATCACTTTGTAGCATAGTTTGAAGTCAGGATGCATTATAACTCCATTTTTCTTCTTTTCTCTAAGGATGGATTTGACTATTTAGACTCTTGTGATTCCACAGAAATATTAGAATTGTTTGTTCTATTTCCTTGAAAAGTATCATAGGGATTTTGATAGATATTTTGGCAAATCTGTAAATCGTTTTAGGTAATTTGACCATTTTAATAATGTTTATTCTTCCAATCCACGAAAATGGTTAATTTTCCATTTAATTTTATCTTCTTTTATTCATTTTAACAGTGCCTTATAGTTTTCAGCATATAGATTCTTTCTGTGTTGAATTTACTCCAAAGTTTTTCACTCTATTTGGTGTGATTGTAAATTGGACTGTATTCATAATTTGTCTTTCCTCTAATTCTTTGATATGGAAATGCAACAAATTTTCATATATTGTCTTTCTCCTGCCACTTTTGTGTACATTTGTGTGGTCCTTAGGATTTTCCATGTGCATCATCATATCATCTGCAAAAATGATATTATTTCTCTGATTTAGATAACTTTTATCTCATTGTCTTGCCTCATTGCTCTTGCTAGGACTTCCAATACTGTATTAAACAGTAGTAGTGAAAGTGATCATCCTTGTGTTTTTCCTGATCTTAGAGGATAAGCTTTCAGCTTTTCATCATTTAGTATATTATTAGCTGTGCGTTTATCACTTATCATTGAGATTTGTTTTATTCTTTATTATGTTGCGACTTGTTTCTTCTGTCCTTATTTTATTAGAGTTTTTATTATGAATACAAGTTGAATATTATCAAATGTTTTCTCTGCATCTGTTGATATGATCATATGATTTTGATTTTTCCTTTTGTTACTGTGATGAATCACATTAATCATATTGCTATGTTGAACCATCCTTGTGTCCCTGGAGCAGATAATATGTGGTCATGGTGTAAAATCCTTTTAATGTATTGTTGAATTTAATTTGTTAAGATTTTATTGAGGATTTTTGTATCTATGTTTTATTGGTCTTTGTTTTTCTTTGTGATATCCTTGTCCACTTTTGGTATCAGATTAATGATGGCCTCATAAAATGTGTTTGGAAGCATTCCCTCTTCCTCAATTTTTTTGAGGAGTGTTAGGAGGATTACTATTAGCTTGTCTTAGAAGAATTGGTAGAACTCATTGGTGACACTGTCTGGTCCTGGGTGATTACTCTTAGGAAGACTTTTTATGACTGTGTCAATTTCTGTGCTTGTGATTGGCCTGTTCAAGGTTTTTATTATGTCCTGGTTCAGTACTAGAAGATTGTATAATTCTAAAAAATTGTCTGTTTTTTCTCGGTTGTCTAGTTTGTTTGCAAATAGTTGTTCTTGGTAGTCTGTTATGATTCTTCATTTTTCTTCATATTATAACTTATTTCATTTCATTCTTTTTATTGGAGTTTTCTCTCCATTTTTCTTGGTTTAGCTAGAGTTCTATCAATTTCGCTAAGCCTTTGATAGAACCAGCTCTTGTTTTCATTGATCTTTTATATTTTCCTTTTTGTTACTAGTTTATTTCTGCTCACATTTTCATTATTTCCTCTTCTTTTGGTTGTTTTTATTTTTTATTTTTCTAGTTCTTTCAGATGTAATGTTAGATTGTTTATTGAGACTTTTCTTATATATTGGTGTGAACCTGTGTTGCTACAAATATCCCTTATTAATATCACTTTTGCTGCATTACATAAGATCTGGTATTGTGTTTCTTCATTACCATTTGTCTCTGGATAATAATGTATTTTTCCTTTGATTTCTTCATTGACATAATTGTCATTGAAAGCATTTTGTTTATTATACACAATTTTATATATTTTTTTCTGTTTCCTTTTTGTGATTGAATTCTTATACCCATACACATAGACCCCTCCCACACACACCTATTTAGGTACACCATGTTTGATATATATATATATTAATGGTATATAGTGCAATACCATTGTCACTAAAACAATATGGGGAAAATACTTCCTGAAATATCTTGCATTAGCCTTCACTTTAAATATGTTTGTTTGTAGATCAGAAGTGATATTCCCGTATGACTCATGCTTGCTAAGTTCAACTTGTCCTCTGTGTCTTTTGATTCATCAGAGTTCAGATCTTTAGCATGTAGTGATTGTTAATTATTGATTGGGTTTAATTACTGTCGTTCTTGTTTTATTTTCTCTTTCTGTTGTTTCTTTCTCCATGTGTTTCTATCTGCCTTTTCACTTGATTTTTTTTTCCCAAGTGATTCAGTTTCTTCATTTCTTTTTTTTTTTAAAGATTTATTTATTTATACATACAAGCTGGGGTACAGGCCAGAGACGTGGGGCAGCAAAAGGGTTCACCAGAGACAGAGTGGGGAGCTGAACAGGCAGATAAGAAGTACACTGCTGAGGGGAGCAGTGGGTGAGGCAGGAGAGGTCTGCTGCACCACGTGGGATCCTCCTTCAGTTTCTTCATTTCTTCTTTTAAGTTTCTGTTTCATGTTTTTGTTTTGTGGTAACCATGTGAGTTGTATCAAACTTTCTGTATCTAAAATTGTCTCTTTTTGTTCTAACATCGACTTATAAGTAGTTCACTATAAAGACTCTATCCTTTCATTTCTCACCTTTAATTTTTTCTTTGTGTTTCTGATTCAATGTCACTTTTAAAATTTTGCTGAAGTTCTTGTCTTCTATTGATTTTCTTTATGTAGAAAAACTTCTTGTGACATTTCTTAAAGTGTGGGTCTATTAGCTTCTGTTTTTCTGGGAAATCTTTTATTTCTCCATCATATTTGAATAATAACATTTCAGGGTAAATTGTTATCGACAGGCAAAGTTTTTATTTTTGTTTTGTAATTGTAAACATGTCATTTTTTTCTCTGCTAGTGTACATTATCTGCTGAATAGTCTCAAAAAAATCCTGATCTAGTAGCCTCTGTATGCTACATAATTTTATGTCCAAACAGTCATTCCTTATTTTTTTTTTAATTCTTGGTAACTTATCAATGATGGTTCATGGTTTAGGTTGTTTAATAGTTAGAAATTTGGATGTTCTGTTTGCTTCCTGGACATTTGTGATTACATTTGGGAAGTTCTCCACTCTTATTTCTTTATATAGGGTTTCTGTTCCCTTTTTTTCCTTCACCTCTAGGATACCCATTATCCTTAAGTTTTCTTTTCTAATGGAATCTAATTTTGCATTGTTTCTTCAGTTTTCCTAGATCTTATGTCTTTTTCCTCTTCAATTTGAGTTATTAATATATTTTAATCTTATACTTCACTTATTCTTAGTTCTGTAAGGCTTACCATGGTTTCTGCAGTGTTCTTCAATTTATTCATTACATTCCTTATAGACGTAATTTCTTCTTGAGTTCTTTCTACAGCTCAATTTCTTTGAAGAAAAATCCTTCTGTTTATGGTTATATTTTCTGATATCCTATTCCTGCCTTTCTGTGGTTAGTTGTGTGTCTCAAACTTTATTTAATTTATTCGTGATTACTCTCGTAAGCTCTGTCTGTCAGCTCCTCCAATTCTTTGTCAGAAAGTTTGGCTTCTGTTGCTTTATGTTTCTCTTTCAGCTTCTGCATCCCCTGTTGCCTGGGTGGACCCACATGTTTCTTGTCTTCCTTTTCCCCCAGTAGCAGCTGGTAATGTGTATTTCATTTGGGGATCATTTTTTTTTTTAATTTATGTGACAGAATGGGAGAATTTAAGGAAGATCTATCTAAATGCCTTGTCACAGTGGTCACAATCTTGGTGTTGGGGAGGCAAACCAAAGCTGAGAGACGTATGCTACCACTCTGTCTCTATGACCAGACCAAACTGCAACCCATGCCCACAACCTACTTTCTATGTTTGTGCACAGAACTTCCAGCTTTACAGTGTATTTCTCTCCAGCTTTAGAAATCCTCACTACCTGAGAGTTGAGGGAATGTAACTCTATTTCTACTCGTACTATTATCAGTTCATCACCCTGGTGCTAATCATTCTGCCCATGGCCTCGTCAACAAGCAACATACTATTCACACTCACTGCAGAGCTCACCTGTACCAGCCTTAATGCACCTCTGCCTCCCCTACTTTCTTTCTTTACCAGAAATGACCACCAATGTGGACATAGCTCCCTTGCTCTTTCCCTGCTCCAATACTTTGGTGAGTAACCAAATACCGCAGTGGGGAAATATGCGTATGTCAATCCAGATATTCTAGCCATGAACTAGTAAGATTTACATGTGGGTAATAATTGATTTCTGATTGTGCTTGGGGAAAAACTTGCCTGCAGTCAGCAAATACACCATATTGTAGCTTCAGCTCAACCTGTCTTCATGTACAGCCAATCTATTTCTAGCTCTATTTGTTGTTAAGCCTGTTCACAGAGATTGCAATTTCTATTATGTTTTGAGAATTTTTTTTTTGTTTCTTTTCAAATCTGTTGTGTCATTTTTGTAAGTCCAGCTCTCTGCAGATATATTTAAGTCTCTTTTTCATTAACTTAAACTATCAGAATATTCATTTTATAGTTGCTTTCTACTTATTAATACTTCAACGTCTGATATCTTTGTATTTTGCTATATTTCTGGTTTTCATCTCTGCCTTTTTTGCTTAATGTAATAGTCCATAATGTATATGCACAGAGCTATCATTTTTGATATGATGAATATTCTATTAGAAAAACTATTTTTAGGACTAATTTGACAAGGAATGTTTCAAAGAGGAAGTCCATCCCTGAATCAAGCATAAGACATGATAGAGATAATTCAATATCTGACTGTAAATTCTACACAGGTTCACCATTAGCCTGAGGGTAAAATCTTTAAGGTCTCACTTACCAAAAAGTTCTGTTAGACTCCCCTATTTGGTTCAATTCTGGGCTTTCATGTTGGTTCCATTCTCATGCCTTTGTCAAAAAGTCAAATACATTCATGGTAAAATCAGTTTCTGTGTTGGTATAGATCTCTGGGTTTTCTTATTTTTCCCTTTCGATTTGGTGATTTCTTACTATTTTGTTTCTGTATGATAATTTTGGGAAGCTCCTTTGCAATACTTTAGTTTACAGCAGGAGTGTGTATCCCAATAACCTGAACCTTTCATTTACTAGAAACAAGAAATTTTCTAAGCTTTTGAACATGCATTTTAAAAGGAGGATATTTGGATAAGGGAGGCCTTAGCTTTCTGTTAAGAGAAAGCTTCCACTGCCTTAGTGGGGCAGAGGAAATTTCTTTAACTCTCTGTAGACTTAAAGGGCAGTATCAAGTCTCTATGCTCCTTTTTTTTTTAGACTATTTTTTTTTAAGATTTATTTTTATTTATGCATACAAGCTGGCGTGCAGGCCAGTTACATGGGACGGCGAGAGGGTTCACCAGAGACAGAGTGGGGAGCAAAACAGGCAGATAGATGGAAATACATTGCTGAGGGGAGCAGCGGGCAAGGCAGGAGGTCTGCTGCACCATATGGGAATCACCCCTGCTGGGCATCAAACTCGCGCCACAGCCACTCACAGCTCCACAGCACTGTGCTTAA
>PVIJ01004325.1:94492-112276 GCA_004024925.1 Scalopus aquaticus
CCTCCTCCCCCCCCCCCCCCCCACTGATTGTCTCTCTCCCACCCGGCCTCCCTATAGTCCTGTTATAAGTGAAACCATTCAATATTTTTCTCTTTCTTTCTGGCTTATTTCACTGAGTATGATCCCCTCTAATTCCATCCATGTCGCTGCAAATTGCATTAACCAAAACTAACAGACATTAATCTTTTTGTTTTAATGATAATTTCCTTTCCATGCCATCATGTTGTGATCCTTTTAATGTATTGTTGAATTAAGTTTACTAATTTTTCTTAATTATTTTAACAGCCGTTTATCAGGAATGTTGCCTTGTAATTTTACTTTTGTGTTTCCTTTTTTTGGTTTTGGTCCCATAAAATGAGTTTGGATACTTTCCTTCATCTACTATTTTATTTAACTTCATTTTTGAAGAGTTTGAAAAGGATTGATATTAATTCTTCAGATGTTTGGTACAATTTGAAGCCATATAGTGTTGGGCTTTTGTTTGTTAAATTTCAGGTTACTGAGGGCCTCCCTGGTGGCACAGCGGTTAGGTGTTGTGCTGTGGAGCTGTCGGCAACGGTACAGCGAGTTCAACACCCGGCCAGGGAGATTCCCACATGGTGCAGCAGACCTCTCCTGCCTCGCCCATGCTCCCCTCAGCAGTGTATTTCGGTCGATTTGCCTGTTCTGCTCCCCACTCTGTCTCTGGTGAACCCTCTCACCTCCCCACATGGAGGGGAGGCCTCTGGCCTGTACCCCAGCTTGTATGCATAAATAAATAAATCTTTAAAAAAAAATTGGGGTTAATGATTCTATCTCCTTATTTGTAATTGGTGTGCGTGCGCGTGTGTGTGTGTACACACATATATATGTGTGTGTATATATACAAATATATATTTATATATTGTATATATGTACATGTATATATATATTTTTTCCCTCTTGATTCACTTTTAAAAGGTTGTATGCATTTAGGAATGTATTCATTTCTTCCAGGTTATCAAACTTGTTGACATATAATTGTTTATATTTGAAGCCATTTTTCTTGATAAAGTTCAATGTATGGATAACTGGATATTTGGTAGATAACTAGAAATCTAAGAATTTTGTTGGTGCTAGGGAAGGTTGGAAAATGGAAGTTCATGTAAGCTTCTCCCATCAAGACGTGGAGCCCATTTCCTACCCTTTGAATGGAAGCTGCTTTGTGTTTTATTAGATACAATGCTACATGTGTTATGAGCAGGGTGTCAAGAATCTTTGAGCACCACCATTTTACTTTTAGAATTCTATGATCTTCCCATGAACAAGTCAGTAATAGATTACTGGAAGGTCTGAGGCTGTGTGGAGGGGTCCCACTCACTCAAGCCACCAAACCTATCAGATGATCCATGAGTAATCTCAGCTGAAATCAACTAAGTCCGACAGAGCAGAATCATGTACTGGAGCTCAGTCAAGATTGTCAACCTGTGGTTTCACGAGCTCAATAACTGTTTTTTGTTTTAAATTACTATATGGACAAGAAGTTTGCTTTGTAGGAAAGCTAGTTCATCTAGCTGTATTACTTTATTAAAATTATTCTTGTTAAAGTCACTGATGACCACTTCTTTGTCAAATCAATGAGCACTTTTGATTTTGATTTTGATTTTGATCCTTATCTAATTAGATCATTTTACATCATCTGAATGAGTTGATTATTATTTAAAATATGTACTTTCCTGGTTTCAGAGGTGCTACACCTTCTTTTTTCTCCTAGAACTTCTGTACTCTTTTTTCATTTTCCTTGCGGATTTTATTTCTTCTGTTTTCTTCTAAGTGTTAATATTTGTCATGTTTCAACCATCCACCCACTTCTCCATTCACACATTCTCCTATTCGATCTATTTTTTCATCTTTCAACTACCATCACGATTGTATTATGATAATATAATGTGTATCTTTATACAAAACTTCTTCCTGTATTGCAGGCTTGAATACATAGTCTGAGAGTTAGCTGACAGTTCGATATATGTCCCCAGGCCCTAAGATTCAACATTATCCCAAAATGTTCAATCATGTTCTTCTCTGCCATCTGCTGGCCAGCTGGCTGCTAACTGACTGCTGCCTGGCTTTTGGTTGGCTGGCTACTCCTGCATTAAACAGTGTCACTACTAGTCACCAGCAACCTGATAGCGAAACCTAAACATAACCCTAGACTCCACTAGACTCCAGCCTCTTCATCATATCTGTGTTCTATTTCTGTCACAATTTCTCAGTACAGGTTATTATTTTCTCGCTTCTGAAATACTAATAGCTCCTTGACTAGTATGTCTGACTCTAGATTATTTTCTTTTATAGATATCTTAAATTTAGCTGCTAAAATAAATTCTTTTCAAAAACTCAAAACTTCCAGTAGCTTAGTATTTACTGCAGAAGATTTCTCAAATCATTAAATTTATGCTACAATAATTATTTTCTTTGCCTCTCACAGCCAGCACTAAATGATTTCTGCATTATTTTTATCTTAACCCTAGAACCCAACTCTACACACTCAGCCATTACTATTGGGTAGGAAATAACTTTAAAGGTGAAAGATGTTTATCTAAGTCAAAGATAAAATCAGACACTGTAAAGACAGATTTTAACGAGTAATTTATTATTGCAGTAGAGAAGAGGGTACAGCATAAACTGAACTCTGTTTCAAATGGTAGAGTGGTGACTGAGTGTTTAAAAGAAAGAATGAGGGAGTAGGAATGGAAGCACGCTGGGGCTCAATATAGAGTATAGTGAAATATAGAGGCTAGTGAAAAATTACAAAGAATTTGTCACTGTAAATGCTATTTGAGCTGACTATGTCTGCTTACTGGCAAATATTGAAGAATTTCCCACAGAGACTGGGAGACTGAGGATCTATCCTTCCTGATTGCATTTAAAAGGAATGGCTTTCAGAATGTTGAGAAAGATTCCTATAGAGAACCTTTTCACAAGTTCACTGGAACTTTTCACAAGTTCCACAGTACTCTGGGATATATGTTTGCCTGTATGTATGTATTTATGTGTGTCTCTGTGTGTGTATTCATGCATGTGTGTATATATTACATATATTACACACTATTCCTGTGTCTCACACATCTCAGAGGGACAGAGGAATGATTCACAGTTGTAAAACCTTTTTTAGCAAATGTTCTAAGAAAGGGTGCTCTGAGGCCTATCTTCAGATGTTGGGTAGAACAAATAGTAAATACTTTAGGAAGTCTTGAGGTTCCTCAGGCAGTCACTTTAAGAGAGTCTGGAGTCACCCTAGGGATGAAGCCTTGAGCTTTTATAAGCTATTGGTGTTTGCTTATTTTTTTCATCTGGAAGAAGGAGAGTGGACAAAATCAGTTTTGTTGAGATTGTATGTTTTGTAGACCAAGCTTGAGGCTTAGTTTTTGTTCTTTTTTTTTTTCCATTTCTCTGAAGAATTGTGATGGGATTTTTTAATTGGAATTGTACTGAATCTGTAAATTGCTTTGGGTCAGAATGCCATTTTGAAAATGTTGATTTTTCTGATCCATGGGTAGGGAATATCTTTTCATTGTTTTGTGTCATCTGTTTCTTTTAACAATGTTTTATAATTTTCCTTGTATAGGTTTTTCACCTCCTTTGTTAGGTTACCACTAGACTACTTTTAAAATTCAACTCAGTTTTCTTTCAGATATCCTTGTGTGAAACCCCAGAAAAGCTTACATGTTCCTCCTTTGTGATTTTAGTAATCTCTGTATGGATTCCTATAAATATGCCTGCATACAAGTTTGCAGGGGCTTGATGATGTATACATTTATACCATTAGTCAAGTACTATATTCTAACATCTAACTGACAATTACGACCACTCAGTGGTTAAAAAAAAAAAAAAAGTGCTAACCTCTTCAAACTCCAATACTAATAGTGGGCTAAATATCATCTTAGAATTGGATATTCAGTCATTCCAAAATAACTAGGGCCTAGAGACAATATTTTTTCTCATCTCAGAGAAATTCCCAAGGCATCCTATTCTTTGCAAACAAGTGTTTTTACAAAGGGTTGTGAAATAAGTTTCTCCCTGATCTCTCAAAATGTTCCTGGTACTAAGATTACAGTGCCTAAGCAGTGTGCATCTCCTGGGCAAGAATATGAGAACTGTAATAATTCAGAAGCTGTTCTTTTTGTTTGTTTGTTTGTTTTTGTTTTTTTTTCTGAAACATATGGTGCTAGCTCAGATTTTTCTTAGGAGAAACTGGCCAGGAAGAGAAACTACTGAAGAGTTGAAATCTCCCCTTCAGCTAAGGGTACAATGAAGGGGCACTGGCGCCTTTCCTCCGAGAGCTCCAGTTCTCTGCCAGTCTGTGGTCCATATGCTGAACATAGAGAGCTACTCAGTTTTAATGTTGTAATCAATTAGAGAGGTGCTGATATTCCCCCAGAGGGCTCACAAACTCAAGCATACTTAAATGTACTATGTAAGAAAACACAACCTCAAAAAGTGGATTACTCCCTCTAAAAAAGTTTATTTTTATTCTTCCTGGTTACAGAGTTGCATATTGTCTTACTCAGAAAGAGTTCTGTTTTTGCACTGCACTGATGTTCACTTGGGTGCAACATTTATTCTGGCCGAAAGTGTGTAGTGTGGAACATGGTACCCAATATGGGAATGAGAAAATGTTGTCTCTTAGATTTTATAGAAGAGTTTATACTGAGGTTCAGACCACCTGAAATGAATAACATTCTTAAGTTTTAATCTATATTCACCCCATGATTTATTATTTCATTATTATAGGCTGTATTTAAACTAACAATTAGTTTGACCAGAACATTTACTCTCCCTGTCCTTCCTGACATTCTTCCTTCCTTTCCTTCTCCTCTCTTCTCCCTTTGCAGCTCTCTCTCTCCCTCTTCCTCTCTTTCTATGCAGACACACACACATACAATATGTATACACACCTATATAATAGAAAGATAAATGATAAATATAAATCATCTTGTTCAAGAATTTAACATAAATCAGATTATCTGGTTGAGTGAATACAGTATTCCTATGATTTGAATTGTATACACTCAGGTTCCTTCCAGACAGAAGAGTAAAGGTTAGTTTCCTAGTACTGATAAGAAAAGGGTAGGTTAGTAAACATGTGAATGTTACATACTTAAGGAAGGAAGTTTTAAGAACACATTGGCAATAGAAAAAAAGAATACAGAAAGTTTATTAATAACTATAATTTTTAAAAAAACAATGTTTTGCTAAATTTCAATAAGAAGAAAGATGCTATATGGATATTGTGTCTTCTTTTGTAATAGTGGATTAACTGGGGAGTGGAATAAGAAAATATTAAGTAGTAGCAATTTTTAAAAATAATTTTGTTGTAATCTATATCACTCATACTTAAAGGAGGACAGAATAAAGACTATTTTTAATGTATTCATAACACTAATTTCTAATCAGCTAATCAGGGGATACATTATCTAGACAGAAGGACATCCTGATTTATTCTATATATAAAAAACACTATTTGGAGTGAATGTATATGTTTATATTCATCTTGTTATGCTAACTGAATGCATATCATTTGCAGGTTAAATATTTCCTCCTCCCTTATGTATTAATATGTATAGAAAACTTTTTCCAGGAAGAATACAAGTGATCATTTTAGCTAAATCTTTTCCAAATTATAACAAATCACTCTAATCAGAATAAATGAGTTTATATTATTGTATTTAGAAAATGCATAATTTAAAGAAAACATTCTCAGAAAACAATACTCACAAAAGCCAAATTTCAGGCTGAAATATCAGAAGTAGATGTAGCCTGAATATTTAAATAATGCCATTAATATATAGGATAGGAAATCTCAAAGATTTTTTTCCCTCACCAAAAATAGAAGTGATCCTCAAAAACATCCATAATGTCCCATTCAAATGAACTTCTTGGTCCTACTTCATTATTGTGTGATTTATGTTTCAATTATTTTATAAAATATAATTTATACATAGTAAAATATCTTGCTTTAAGCAATGTGAATAAATGTATCACACGCACATGTTACGCGCGCATATACTGTCTTCTAAATTGTTATTTCAACCCATGAGAGCAAGCACTGTCAGGTGTGTGGCCTTTTCCAGTGCCATGAATATTAACTGTCCGAGGATAAATGTCCTTAGCCAATAAGCACTTTTTCTGTTCAGAGTTGAGTGCATTCTTTGATGTATTTTATTTATTTTGCTGCACTCTCTTAAGCTTCCATTTATCTTACCTGTGGCAAAGTTTTGCTTTATACTAGTTAAAAATAAATTGAATCTGAACTGAAACACCCACTGAATGTGCTGGGTGTTAAAACAGTGTTTGATGGTTGTAACTGTCTTCAAGAAAGTAGTTGGAGGAAGTGCTAGATATTAAAGATTGATGGAAATACTTTGGAAAAAATCAATGAAGATGAATAAATTATAAAACAGTAGTCCCTCAGAATCACATAGCAATACAGTAAAGCCACATATCTCTGGCCCCACCTCTAAAGATTTTTATTCAGTAAATTTAGGGTATAAGCTGAGAATTCTCATTTTCAACAACTTTCCAGGTGATACTGATGCTGTTAGTTGGGGAACACACTTTGAGGACTATTCTTCTAGAACAATGTATCGAAGACTCTTCAATCTGGGCATCGTCAAAATTACTAAATTACTATCTGGTAATTGCTTGAGGTAAACAAAAATGGTACTACCTACTAACTAAGAACCAAAGATTTCAAATTCTGCATTTGAATTCCCTGACAGAGTTGACTTACACACTTTTTATTATCTTCCCATTTTGACCAGTCACCCCATATGTGATAGCCAGGAAAGCCAATCTTTATCATCCAAAACTGTTCCACTTCTTAGTCTTCAATCCTGATGTATGACCCTGTCACTATCTCACTACAACTTCCTTTTATACCCTCCTTTTTTGTTGTTGTTAATTAATTGTCTTCTGCCCTCTTTTTTTTTCCCCCTGAGCATACCTAGACTTCAAGGACATCAAAAATTATCAGTCAGTGGCCATTTATTCCTAGTAAAATATTAATAGGGATTAAACATATCATTAATATTTAATAGTATTAAAATTGTCTTAAAAATATCATTTCATATCATTTTTTTTCTCTCACACAATCAGAATAAACCAATCTAATCATCCCTTTTCCTTTGACTTCCACGTAACTGATCATGCCTAGAAAAAATACGAAAAGGCCACTATGTTTGTAGTTCACTTTATTCTGAGAAAGGCTTCATTTTGTTTTCTTTTGATCCACAGCTCAGTTCAGTTTCTTCTCTTATACATGTGGAGCCTGCTGCCTCTGCTTTGTGTTGCCTGAAGTTACAACTTGTTTATTGAGAGTAACATCGTGTTAGAAGTATGAATGAGAACAGTCACAGTGATACTTGGTTATGTTCTGGACATTGCCATTAAGTAATCATACTAACTCCAGCTACCCAGGGACGATGCAGCCAGTAATAATGGTGGCTGCCCCTGAATGCATACTACTTGCCAGTCCCTCTGTTGAATGATTCCATACATTTTAATATTTTAGCAGCCTGAGACTTATCTGCTATACCCACATTTTAGCAATAAAAATATATATAAAAATAAAAAGACCTCAGAAAGCTTAAATAATTTCTATTACTTCATCATACTGATAGCTGGTTATGCTCTCTGACTCTATATTTTTGAACACTACTATTCAAACTAACACCCAATGAATCACTTCCCCAAAATTTTGTGCTCATTGTCAGGTGATTCACCACTATCACCTAATTAATGTTTTCACTTTATTGTTAATATCCAGAAATGTCTTCACATTCCTTTTAAAATAAAACATACCATCTATCCTAAAAGAGACAGTTTATATCTCATGTTGTGGTGTCCTTCCCCTGACTATCCAAGCATGAAATAATGTTTCTTCTATTCTGCTAAGGTATGTTTATTTCTACCAGTTGTTTTTATTTTTTTAAAGATTTATTTACTTATACAGACAAGCTGGGGTGTAGGCCAGAGGTGTGGAGTGGTGAGAGGATTCACCAGAAACAGAGTGGGGAGCAGAACAGGCAGATCGACTGAAATACACTGCTGAGGGGAGCAGTGGGCGAGGCAGGAGCGGTCTGCTGCACCATGTGGGAATCTCCCTGGCCGGGGATCGAACTTGTGCTGCAGTGGCTCTGGATAGCTTCATAGCGCTGCACTTAACCCATTGAGCCACCAGGGAGGCCCTCTACCAGTTGTTTTTAATATCTCAGTTCATATAGAAATACAATTTTAGCACCTTTAGATTTCAGAGTTTTGCTTTCTATTCCCGCCCTATCTGGTGGATTATTTTTGTTTACAATATTTGATTTCAATAAATACTATAAAAAGAGGACTCATTATACATGAGAGAATAATATAGCACTTAATATATGAATACTTAAAGTACAAGTCTAGCATTTAATAATGATGTGATTTTAAAAAATACTTTGGGGTCCACTGGATCTCTGTACTATCATCCTGAAAAATAGTTATGCTATAACTACTTGTTGAATTTTTAAGAGAGAGTCAAGTATGATAGTGGATATAGGGGTGTTCTGCAATTCACAAAGTGCCTTTTAACTATTGATGTTTAGGTAGGTATTTAGTGAGCAGGAAAATATCAAAACTGAGAATGTAAACCTAAAATACAGTTTTAAAAGTTATTCCTTCACCTGAAGTTTCCTGGTTCTATATTGCTATAGGGCTTTTTCACCTCCTACTAAGATAAAAAGTTAAAGGACAAAAATCTAGGAAAAAAATGTAGAGATAAGCTAGAAGTCTAGCAAACCAAAGTAAATACAGACCTGCTTTGGAAGAGGAATGTAAGATCTGTGAAAGCTTTTAAGGTGACTAACACAGAAGAACAGAGTTGCTTATACGATATATAATGCAGTTGCTCCAGTTCAATCAGCTCAAGTAAATTGAGTGACATAAGTATAACTGTATGACTCACAGTGCAATATTGTAAATATCAATAATGAGCCATGAGTTGATTGGACAAGTATAAGGTATATAATACAGTGAAGGTCTATACCATATTCTGTAACTCACATTACTCACCAATTATAAATGCAAACTAAAATTCTAAAAATTTTCTATTTTAATCCAGACCTTGAAATTAATAGGTATAAAATGGTTATTTATTTTGCTTTGAGGAAAAACAAATTTGGAAAAATCAAATTTGGAAAAATAATAATTTGGTGTCACATGATGCCTAGGAAACAGTACATACTTAATAAATATTTATTCAATGAATTAATGAATTGCATTTAATTTAAACAGCCTTTCTTGGTAAAAAAAAATAAGTTTGAAACAGTGATTCTCTTTGTGAACAGAATGAGGTACACCCTGGGACTTTCAAAACTGGATACTTTAAATGGATTCTGCCATCCATAGCATAAAGACAAAGCAAACTCTTAGAGTGAGAGAATTTTAATAGAGCAGTGCGCATAGAGACAGAAGAGAAGAAATGATAATAGTTTCCCAATAAAACAATACAAGTTACCCACTCCCTCATGGTTAAATATCCAGCCAAACAAGGCTGGCCTAAAGCATGACCAATGAGGCCCAAAAGTTTGTCACAAGTCTAAGGAATCTCCTGAAGGTGGGGTGGGGCATATAAAGGGGGGTAAAGGGACCAGGCAAGTCTGGGATGAAAGGAGCAGGCTCAATGTAAAAACCAAGTTAAAAGCTGCCATTGTCAGCCTCCGCATGGTTCTCTCACCCAGAGCTCTTCCAACTGTCTCTGCAATTCTTAACTTTACACTCCTTCCATGTGCCCTTTCCTGATGCAAGTCCAGAGGTGAGAAGCATTCCCATTCAACTTCACATTTCTCTCTGCATCTCGTGTTTATTTCCAGGTCTTCTCTAAATTTTCTCTAGCTTTCCCTAACTGCTCAGCTCCATCCTTTACTATGTGGGGCAGGGAACATGGAAACTACCCTTTTTATGGAGCTCCTCTGAAACAAATCTTTTTACCAGTAACTGCTGGGACATTAATTATAGTTAAAAACTAGAACTCAATAACAGTTCAAATTTCAGAGAAGTAAATAAAATGTCACCTACTATTTTCATTGTTCTACTAAATGAATTTGTTGTCATTTGTGAAAGTGTAATTATTGCATCTTGTATTTTTGTGTTGACACATTTGTGTCACCTTTTACTTTTTAATTTTGAGCAATGGAGAAATTCTTTCTGGCCATGAAATATACTTCAAAAACATTTTATGAAATTAAATTGGTAGTTTAAGGATAAAAATGTCCTGTATACCACAGAGTGATTTCCCCTAAAACTGAATAGGAGGTATTTAAACTTTTTTTTTTTTTTTTTTTTTTTTACTGTTAGCAGGTAACATTGAGGTATTAAGTACTAAATTGTGAATGGTGGTGTTAAAGTTTCTTTTTAAAAGTAAAGAGAAAAGAGTTCATATAGTAGGTCTAGTCACTGTCTTTTTACTAGCAATGTGCAAATTAAAACTGAGAATATATCATTCAAATAGGCTTACTCTATTCAAAGTTAGAGCTATGACAGCAGCTGACCTTTTTTATTATGTTTTACTGCCACACAATCTCTGTGGTTGTTACTCAACTTCTAGTTTGAATTGACCAAAGGTGGTAAAATATGTCAAATATCTGGACTATGGAATGCATTTTAGGAGACAGAAAAATTACCTTTCTACCTTTAGCAAACTGTTCTGTTGATCATAAGAGTCAAAAAGCTATCCTCAATCCTATAGTTTACAAGTGATAAACTATTTCAATTTTAAGATATAAAATGAAATGTAAAGGTGATATTTTATAAATTAAACTAGTTGATTCAATTGAATTGTGAGCGTTTCATCTTGCTAAGTTTTACATCTCCTGGACATAGTATAACACTTACTTTAAAATAGGTATCTGCTCCCTGAGTATTTGCTGAAGTCAACAGAATTTGATTATCTGAATTTAAATGTAGTTGAATTATCCAAACAAACAAACTTAATTTGTTTTGATACTGGGCAAAACTGAGGGTTTCCCTGGTACCCCAAATTATTAAAGGGAAAAATTCATGTTGTCCATTCTAAGGGTTCATGCTTACTCATATGCATAAAGTAAATTAATCAAACTTTTGTTTGCTCAAAAATCTTTTTAACTTGTGAGAGGCCCAATCAGAACAGAGAGAGAGAAGAGAAAAAGGGGAGGAAAAGCCTTTCAAAATATGAATGCCCGGTCAAAATCTGACATTAACCATCCCCTCATGACAAATGTTCAGCCAAACAGGCATGGCCCCAAACAGAGTAGAGCCACCAGAAGAGTCTCAGATACCTCCTTTCAGGAAACACAGCAGGAGACTGTGCAGAGCCAAAAGGGCTAGGAGAGAAATAGAGAACCAAAGTTCAAAATATACTACCCAAATAGAAGCTACCCCAGGTCCAAATGGTGGCTGCCATGGTCTCTCAAAAAAGTAGGATTGTTCTACATGCCAAAGCACCAAAGCTGAAAAAGAGGAAACACCAAGAGAGTCATCTGCCTCTGTGGATTTAGTCTTCTTTTCCCTTCTACGTTGGCCATCTGGCTCCTTCCTTCTTCCCAGTGGTCCCTATTCTGGAAGCCTGGTTCATGGCATACCAGGACTTGTAATACTAGACACCTGAGATTTCAGCAACATGGAGCTAATAGTAGAATCTGGAAATAAGGCAATCAGGAAACGTCAGGCAAATAGAGTCATGAAAATTCCACCTATTTTATGAGCATCTTCCAATGGCTCAAAGTTTGCTTCTCCCTGTCCCTCTAATAGTCTTACTTAGCTGGCAGTGGCAAACATAGCATAAAAGTTGGCTGAAAAAAGTGTACAAGAATTTGGAGAACATTTCCTGTAAAAGGCAATATAGTGAGTATTTTAACTATAGAGTATCAAAAAGCAAGATCAAAGATATTATGTGGTACTAATATGCCTATTAAGAATAGGTATATAAGTGCCTTATAAATAGGTCTATAAGTACCATTTAAAAATATTAAATCATTGTTAAATAACAGGTCATATAAAAGTGTGCAAGGGGTACATTGGTTCCTGGGCCATAGTTTTCTGACCACTAAAGTAGACTGTGGTGCAATAAATTTGAACATTTTGTTTATATTGTTGACCTAAATACTCCTGTAGATTTTTCCTTCAAGACACAAATTTATTAGCAAAATAGGTAATGGATTAAAATCTATTTTTTGTGAATCTAGAGTAAATAAATGAATTGTTTATTTTTTTTCCCTTTTTGCAAACAACAGAGCAAATTTTGGGAGCTAAGTGAGGGATGTGGATAATAGGGATTAAGTAAGTGTGGTTATTCTGAGAATGGCATCATCAGGAGAAGAAAATCAATGGGGTTTAAATGTACTCATAAAAAGGATAGATTTAGGAAAAGGGAAAATGTCCTTCCTGGAAGTAGGAGGAAGGTCATAACAAATGTAGTTTGGAAACAATGGCAGAGTATTTAGTAGGAGGAGGAATCACTGCTCACTATGAGGACATGTAAGATCACAATGGTTGAGGTCTGACATGAGCATCTAGCACTTAGATACAAATTAGATCTAGATAGGAAACTGTGCCACCCTTTGCCAATAGGTATCCTGTACTACTAATGGAACAATTTATGTGATAAAACACATGAATAATGGAAATCAATTTTAATCAACTCATGTCTGTATTTTAAGTGAGATTAGACTGTGATATATATTGTTGCACTGTAAAAGGTGTCACATGTCATTTTTCAAACTCCAAAATATTTTTTTCTTATAGTACCTTCAAGTGACAGAATAGTGAAATATAAAAGAAAAACTGGAAAATATGAAGGTGGTCAAGGCCTTAGATTCTTTATAGTTTGGAAGAAGAAATTTTACCTAATGTTTGCTAATGATCTTTTAAATTGCCAGGAAACCATAAACTCATGGTTTAATATATAAGCTTAATGCCTAAAGTGCAAAATTACAGGGCAACCCAAGGTACACAAATGTACATATGTTCTTTTTAATACCTACAGCAATAGTTCCCAGAATGTCAGTTTCCTCGGGCACAGTAATAACTGTCAGACACTACATAAATTACTACAAGGAAGTATCAATAGTTTGGTTTCAAATTCAGATTACCACGCTCTTTGTGATTATGCCATATCTTTTAGAAACTGATATATATTTTACATAATATGTATTGTTGCTGTGGTGAAAATATATATATCTGAAACCTATACAGCATGGTTAATTAATGTTGCCTCAATAAAAATAAATAAAGGAAAAATAATAATTAACCCAAATATTAAGGTTATCTCTCATTGTAATTGTAACTTGAAAAACTCAATCACCTTTGCTTTTAATCTACAGTGGTCTAACTGTAAACCTACAAAGTCATACAAATAAACATGACTTACCAATGGTAAGGATTCCAAAAGAATCATGTGCAACCCTAAATTTTTTTTCTATGATAGTATGGTAATAGGTAAGTGGGAAAAGAAAGGAATTTTAGTTATAATGAGATGACAATATGTTTATTTTAACCTTTTAAATCCTATACTGCATTTCTTTGTATTCCCACACATACTATGATAATTTTAAAGTGTAGAATGGATAAAGAAAGTGAGCAAAGGAGATTCATTGGGTTAAGCACCTGAACACTCTACCCACATGAAATTGTGAGGGTGAGGCTGTATTAGTGAACAATATGCCAGGTCAGGGAAGCCACTGAGACAAGAAAACAGATGTGATCAGGGAATAAATTGACCTTCCCATGAGGTATAGTGGACTCCTTTAAAGGAAAGAACATATTCAGACTTACCTTAATATAACTAGTTGTCAAAACATTAAGTTTATTGCTGGAGAAAAATCTAACATCATAGGTACTAACTATGATGTGGAAACCGAACTCAACACAAATTTAAATATGTACTAAAACTATATAGAAAGGCTGTCACTTTCCTATGTAGAGAAAAATATCTCCTTTCAGTATCATGCTCTTTTTCAGCAGCATGATGCAATGAAAAGTGCAGGTGCAAGGGAACAGATTTTAAAACATAATATAAGCTTTAGAAACAAAAAATCAACACCAGCACAAAGGCTGGTGTTTTAAGAATTGATCTTAACTGTGTGTAGAATGAGTCAGAAAAACCCCCACTGGTGGTAATTTCTTAGGGTATTAACATGAGTAAATACACCCAGTGAGGTTTGAGGACCTCCTATAAGATCAAACATAGATCCAAGGAAATATTAATGTAAAACTGAAATCCCAGCTCAACTATGATGTGGGTGGTAGAGACAACAAAAGGGAGAGGACTTATGTTATATGAAAGAGCCATGGACAAGGGAATGTTTGATAAAATTGTGTAAGGAACTCTCCAGTTCTTTTGGATAATCTTCAGGTGATAACTGAATATCATTATTGTTTGATCTTCAAACATTTTAGGTAAGCCAGAAGTGTAGATTATTATGTGAAATCTACTAATACCAATTTATTGACAATCAAAAATAAAATAGATATCATACAAATACTTGAAGACCAAATTTTAGTCTCATACACCTTTTGCTAAAAGTCTTTGTTGTTGTAATATGTAAAGGTTAGTGATCATTATAAACAGATGTTCTATTTTCTAAACTACAATGTGTGTGTGTAAAGAGAGAGGGAATGAGTACAATTACCAGTTCATCACTAATATTTATTGCCTTTGTTTTGGTTGTCATAACAAAATACCATAGACTGAGTATCTTATAAATAATAGAAGTTCATTCCTCAGTGTTCCAGGGACTGGAAGTCCAATACAGGAAGCCAGAGCTGTCAGGTTCTGATAAAGGACCTATCTTGCTTACTGACTGCCATCATCTTGCAGTCACATAATGAAAGGAGCTAGGAATTTCTGTGGAATCTCTTTTATAAGACACTAATTAGGTCCACCCAATGACCTAATCACCTCGCAAGCACCTCACTTCATAGGACCATCATGTTGGATATTAGATTTTTTTAAGACTTATATTTTATTTATGCATACAAACTGGGGTGCAGGCCAGAGATGTGGGATGGTGATTGGGCTCACCAGAGACAGAGTGGGAAGCAGAACAGGCAGATCAACAGAAATACGCTGCTGAGGGGAGCAGCGGGCGAGGCAAGAGAGGTCTGCTGTGCCATGTGGGAATCTCCCCAGCCTGGCATCAAACTCGCAGCAGCTGCTGACAGCTCCACAGCGCTGCCCTTAACCAGCTGCACCACCAGGGAGGCCCAGATATTAGGGTTTTAACATACACATCTTAGGCATTCATAACAGCACTTCCAACATTTCCCCCAACATATCTCGCTAGCTACCTTTTATTAGAGTGATGTCTGTTTCATAGCAGACTGAAGAAAGTGGACCAATTCTTTTATGACAATACTTGCTGACTTAACCAAAATAGACACAATTAAATTTGAAGATTGTTGGGAGGTTTTCAAAAAGAAACTACACAATTTTGCTTTAGACAATCTGGGCATTATTCAAAATGTAATTTTCCAGGCTGCAATGAGGAGCAGAAAATTAGAAAGAGGAAATAAAATATGAGGGTATTGCTAAATAATCATAGAAGTTTTAAAAAGAACTGTTTGATCAGTTTGTTTAGGGACAACTTTTTCATACAGCTTCACTTTGTAACCCCTGATAGCACTTATGTGCTAGTGACTTGTATAAATAATAGTTGGAAATGACAAAGCCATTCACCAATATAGGTTAAATTATGATCAAAATATTTGATACAGGAAAACAGGATATGCTGTCAAAGAATAGAGAAAAATCTACCATGAATATTTCCAAATTGTCATATGATTTGTCTATGAAGACCAGAAAGTTATTTAATATGAAAAAATTGATTTTGAAATTACCTAATAATATGTTTTAAATATAATCTAGGGTATATATAAGAATGGTACATTGTAAAAAGTTCGTCATGAATTTCACCTATTTTTATACAGTATATGTATATGATACCATTTTAATATGTGATTTTGCTACTCCTCCATCAAGAATAGAGTCAATTCTTACAACCCTTTAAAACTTGGTTGGTCTGGTGATTTGCTGTGATCATAAGAATTTGATGGATGTGATATTCCAAATTTAGAACTCTAAGCTGCCTTTCAGCTTCTACTCTTGTTCTCTTAGAATGTTGCCCTAATAAAACTTTGAGAATTAAATGACACTAATCTTCTTAAGTATAAGAGACCAAGTGAAAGAGGTCCTGTTAGCTTGGAACCAAGTGTTACTCAGCCAAGGGACCCCAAACTAAAGAGGCCTATGCTCCAAAATGAGATCTTGCCATGAAAGATATTACTAGTTATTTCCCAATAAAACACCCGCAAATAATCCATCCCCTCGTGAGCAAATGCCCAGCTAAACATTAGCTTAAAGTGAGGCCACTGAAGGCTTCCCCCATGGCACAGCAGTTAGGCGCTGTGCTCTGGAGCTGTTGGCAGCAGCGACTCGAATTCGATGCCCAGCTGGGGAGATTCCCACATGGCGCGGCAGACCTCTACTGACTTGCCCACTGCTCCCCGCCGTAGTGTGTTTCTGCTGATCTGCCTGTTCTGCTCCCCACTCTGTCTCTGGTGAACCCTCTCGCCAGCCCATGCCTCTGGTCTGAACCCCAGCTTGTATGCATCAATAAATAAATCTTTTAAAAAATTTGCAAATATATGAAAAATTTCATGACTGGTGAATACGATAGAATGAAAAGTAAATATTTAAGTGGAGAACAGGGAGTAATAATATGGGACTAAATCAGTTTAGGTCAAAAGGAATGAAGACCACTAGTCAGAGTAAACAGTTTAATAAGTTTGGTACATGTATATGTATTTATATATTCATCTATAAATATATATATATATATATATATATATGTATTATTGTCAGTTTCTCTAGGAAACATTGCTGGTAAACTCATTCTTCATTTGTGGCAACTGATCATTTCCATTATGATACTGTCTAGTTTATATCACTCAAATTTGTAGAAAGGTTCAGTATAAACAAATCAATGAATGTCCATTTTAGAGCTAATATTTCTCATTTAAACTCTTTCCTTTTGCACTATCTCTTTAACAGTAACAAAAATTTTGCTCAGCGCCTGCCTAATCTAGACATTACATGCTTGTGAAAATAACCACTTTGATAGCAAGGAGATAACCAGTCTAGTAGAGATTAAACTGAGACAGCTCTATCTGTGTGGCTGACATTCAGTTGGCCATGTTATCAAGACACAAGATGTTGTTACATTTTTTTAATATATATTTTTATTGTCATTTATGTCTTTTACATTTTGTATTACCCTTGGGTAGCCCACCACCAATTCACCCGTGATCCATCTCCATGATCCCTTGTATTCTTTTCTATTCCATTTTGTGCCCTTTTCCTTCCCTCCCTCCGCCTCCCCCACCCCCCCCACCGCTGATTTGATTGTCTCTCTCCTATTTGGTTTCCTTATAGTCCTGTTATAAGTGAAAACATTCGATATTTTTCTCTTTCTTTCTGGCTTATTTCACTGAGTATGATACCCTCTAATTCCATCCATGTCACTGCAAATTGCATGTGTTTATCTTCTTTCCATGCTGAATAGTATTCCATTGTGTATATGTACCACATCTTCTTGATCCAATCATCTACTTTTGGACATCTGGCTTGCTTCCATACCTTTGCTATTGTGAACAGTGCCACCATGAACATACTGGTGCATGTATTGTTTTGAATTAGTGTTTTTGTGTCCTTTGGGTAAATTCCCAAAAGTGGTATTGCTGGATCGTATGGAAGCTCCG